>JAWNNO010006539.1:0-18104 GCA_035044985.1 Lordiphosa fenestrarum
AAGGAGACCTATTTTTGGTCTAAGTGAAGGAGCAACACCGCTCCTACCATCTCAACCTAACCTAACCAAACCATTATTTAACGAATCGCCGACGAATTGGTAATGGTCGAACGAACGGAAGTCAAGAAACGGAAATCATCATCAGAATTCATACTAGGCATACAATATCGCTCGCACAAAGTATAGTCGGGGGGCTTGACCGTATTTCTTAATAGTTTTCTGAACAAAAGTAAAAAAAATCGGAGCTCCTTATTAATTTTGGTCATTTCTGAAATCTTCTCTATAAAACCTCGAAGCTTAAGTTTCCATACAAAACTCATTAGTAAGGGAGGAGTTTCGCAGGGCTAAGCATGTAAGTGCAGTAAAGGTCCTATCCGATACATTAAATTCCATGCCAATTCATTTATGTAACTTCATTTCATTATTATTAGCTTACCCCGTCTTTCAAGTTGTTCGCTTCCACCGATTCCTGCCAACACCGAAATAAGAGAACAACTTGTACTTTGAATCGAAAAAGAGAAATTTGTTAAGTTTTTATTTCAAGTCAAGAGTTTACAAAGTTATGACAAAAAAAAGAAAAGGGACTGTGTTCAAGAATTACTAAATTTGGTTTATTTTTTCAAGCATTTGCATATTTATATGTGTGTGTGTGTGTGTATGTGTGTGTATTGGCGGAGCGAAAGCCTCCATATTCTTAACTTGCTCTACATTTATGAAATAATTACTTATAAATTAAACAAAAACTCAAACAACAAAAATAGTTTAGCTAAATTGTAGTGTTGTTTGTCAGTGACTTGGAATTTTTACGAAATCTGGTGCAACTATTTATCCTCTGTATAACATTGCCTAAGCCTAAGCTACCTGAAGAGTGATCTCAGTTTGGAGTGGGGTGGAGGACTTGAATGAAAAGTTGTTAATCCATCTTCTAGCTACATGCCGCTCAAAGTGAATCTCTGACAGCGTGCCAAGGCATTTTAGCGTAGGACAAAATGTACATTATAGTTACGTGTGTATATATATAGAATCTATATGTAGCTCAAAAGTTTGCTTAAAAGTATACAAATTACACCAACAACTAATTCACACCCAGTCTACTTGAACAGCCAGCGCAGGATGAGGCTAAAGGCCAGCCCGACCAGTGCATAGAAGAGCGATTTGAAGACCGTCGTCTGGGAGACGCCGCCGCCCAGTAATTGCATTGAGTGCGCACTCATCGAGTTGGATGTGGGTGCGTACTGCATGCGCTCCAATCGCTGGCTGATCTCATTAAGTTGCCTTGTGTGCAGCTCCAGTGCCCGATTGACCTGAGCAACGGCCAAGCTGAGTCTGCAAGAAAATATAACAGATTTAGATTTGTAGACTCCAATGGGATCCACAGACACTCACTGTTTGATGGCGCTGCTAGAAGATCCACGCTTCACTGCTCCCTGTGGCGATTGACTGGAGTCCGAGTTGGTGTCCCGTGGGCCCAGAGCCAAGCTCTTGTTTTTGGCCTTGGCGGCCAACTTATCGCCTGATTGTCTGTGTGTGCGAGCCACCGTCTCCAGGGAGGCACGCAACGGATGAATGATCTCGGCGCCATGGACAATGGGCACCGATTTGTGACGCGTCTGGGTGAGTACCTTGTAGTCACACTCATACTGTCGCACATCGTTGCGCGCATCCCAGGGTCGTAGATCGGCATATTTGTATATCCACTGGCCATAGCTGTCCAGCTGGAAGAGCACCGGCTCGTGAGTGGCCTCGATGGAGGCCCGATACTTGGCCGAAGCACGTTGTCTCTCCTCCAGCACGGTTTTCTCCTCAGTGGCAGCCACCTGATCTTCGCGAGCGATGGCCTCCGAGACAAGGTGCCACATGCGCTCCGATTCATTGAGCGCTTGCTCTTCGATGGGCACCAGATAGCGCGTGAGACGCTTAGAACGCATCTCAGCGTCCGCCTTAAACAGCAGCGACTCTTCCCCCGTTTTCGCATCCTTGATGCGTATCTCCTTGTCCCAGTGGCCATGCAGAGTGGCCAATGTCTCCTTGCCCAGCTTTATTTTGCCCACCACCACATTGGTGCCATCGGCGCCGCCGAGGAATGGCTTCAGTTTGAACTCGAGCTCCGTCCTGTAACCGGTGTTCTCACATTCTATGTTTACCTTACCGCCCAGCTCCATGGACAGGGTGCCCATAAGAATGCCTTTGCAGTGGGCGTAGGGCGTGGTCGCCGTGTAGCATTCACCACGCGGCAATAGCGTCATCGTGGCCGCCCCCTCAAGAACAGCCGATGTACTATTGCCGTAGAACTTCGATTTAGCCAAGATGGAGCAGGTGATGCTGAAGCCATCCTCGCGGTTGGTCACATAGAAAGCCGACACGGGCGGATGATGCGAGACCTGCTCGGCAATGTAGAAGGTGCGGCTGCCGCTGGGATGCTCCCAATAGCAACGGAAAGTCTCGCCCAGTATGGGATTGTAGGGCTTCTTGAGACCCTTGGGTTTCTTGTAGAAGCTGGACAGGTACCAGTGCACGATAAGCTTCATTCTGGTGAAGGCATCATCCTCCTGCACAGCCCTGAGGGAAAACAAATGGATGAGGATGATTTATCTCTTGGGTTAGCTGAACTTACTTGGAGAGTATATCCGCATGGTAATAGGAGTCGGAAAGCTTGTCCAGAAATGAGCGCGGCTCTAAGATAAACGTGGGTAGCACCACTTTGCTCAGATCCATGCCAGGACGCACCTGCTTGACAATGCACCAGATGAGGCTCTTGTTCTCCTCAGCCAGCTCTTCCACCTGCTCCCCTTGCTGAGAAGGAAAGAAATGCTTTAGTTATTAAGCAGCGACTTCACTTAGTGGCTTGGCCCTACCTCGCCAAATTCCTCCTCGACAAAGGGCACATAAGTTGTCTCCTGACATGGCAGCTGATCGGCGCAATCTTCCTGTGCCGCTTCCGCTTCAGGTGCATCCGATTCTGTCTCTGATTCCAGGCCCGACATGGTAGCGTTGGGTGCCTCATTCTGGCTGTCCGCATCCAGATCTGAAATGAGTTGTGTTATAGCAGTTAGTCCAGTTCCCACCTCAACTTGAGTTGCCACTGACTAAGCTCTAGCCCGCGCAGCTGATAAAGTAATAGATGGTCAAAGACCACCTGACGTAACGGATCATAAGCGGAATACTGCACCGGGTCTACGGCCCTAAGGTTAACCATGAAAATAGCCAACAAATGAATGAGAGCAGAATCTCTCAGATGGTGTGAGTACATGAATTTTGAACAACTAGCTCCGGGACTACTTTGGCTACTACAACAACAAAAGTAACAACGATTACGGAATAACGCCTTCACCCTTCACATTGAGGCGGAATCGTGGATGGGTCATGCAATCTGGTGGTGCACTAACAGGCCGCGAGCCAGGTCTCGAGCCTGTCGGAGCACTCAATAGGTTGCAGCTATCAAAGTGCCCGGTATCCAGGTCGTGGTCGTCATTTTCATCGTCACTGGAGGAGCTACTACCATGCAGAGCCGCCGCCAAGAACATGGACTTGCTGATGGGACTAAATCGATGACAATGTCCTTGGCCATAGTCCAGGCTCGAAGCATCGCTGAAGGATGTCTTCCGCTGTTGGGACAGCTGGCCGAAGCGTGGCAATCGCTTGGTACGCTCCCAATTGTTCACCGCGCTGGTATACAGCTGCTGCAGCAGCGGCGTCTGGCCACGCGATGGCAGACAGTTGTCGGAGCGCGATAACTCCGTGTCAATGGGCGCCGTCAGGAACTGTCCCCACTTACCATGATCATTGAAATGCTTCTCATAGTCCGCCTCCGACCATTGCGTCTCATGGGACACGGGCAGAGGTTCACCCACAAAGGTGTTCGACGGAGCCGCTCCTGTGCCACTATTGGAACGTAACAATAAAGCCGAGCAACGTAATGACAGCTCCAAAGCATCCATCCAACATTTGCCAGCCGCCTGACTGGGTGCTCGAAAGATCAGATAAGCGGTGGGCAGGGGTTGAACAACGGCGCCTATAAAAAAGAAATATGAAAATATATACAAAAACGGCTAAAAAGTTTTCAAATAGCACAAATAATCGAACTAGTTCTTTTTTAAGAAAAATATATGGTCACACTTGATAGTGTGATGCGAAGAGTACATTAAATCTGAATTTTAAGAATGCAGCCAAGGTACGATTAAAGAGTAGTTTATATATTGATGCATTCTGTTGCAATCCAAAAAGTTTGAAAATTTGTGAGAATGTTCCGGGAACCGATATTTCTGTACCCTATAATACCAAAAAGAACCAGCACAGTTTCGGTTCTGAAGTGCAACAGCTAGACGGCAAAGCGGATACTTCGTTTGGGAGAACATTTACGCCATTTGGCAATGCCAAGCTTTGAACAGAAAAGTTCTTGAGTAACTAAATACTTTGGCAGATATATAATCTAGAATTTTATACATATCTGTTTTGGGGTAAGCAGCTCTGGCACTAATACTTAATCTGAAAGAAGACACGAAGTCGACTCATACACATTATATTGTAATTCACCAGTATTTTCACTAAATTTAATGATGTCATCAATCAAGATTTGTATAAGCTCCAACGACTACAAATTTAAGAAGATGTTGTTAAATGGTAAAGTTGGCAATTTTAGTTTATTTTGATGAACTATTTCATGAGTTCATTTTTAAATGAACTATTCTGTTTTGAACCATAGTTCATTTTATATCTACCCAGCGGCGCAAATCGACATTACATAATAGATTACTCCTTCATTACTTTGCGTTCAGTATGACAGAAATTATCCCATACAGTCTGGTTTACTTTCCCATTTGCATTTGGGTGGCCACAAGCTGCATTACTGGTAATAAAAGATGTATGCTAGAGCCGAACTGCCATCGGATTCTCATTACAAATGCGTGTTCTATATTTCAAATTGTAATACGGATTATTCGCAGTCTGTTTACTATCCCTTTATAGAAAATCGGTTGTTGTAGTTCATTACTTTTCCGTCAGGCGTAATGGTTAATTTCGAGGGAATACGTTTAGCTATGCGCCGCTGGGATATAGATAATTTTTCGAACTATAATTCATTTTTAGAACTACACAGAAGAAAAAAAAATAGATCCAAAAAGATAATTTTGGAATGTATATTTTTGAAAATCCTTCTTTTGATATTAAAATGTTCATTTTTCATATTCTTTGGATGATTGTCAGCTCCGTTGTAGGTACATCTAAGATCCATTTATCATTTAATAGATATTTTAATTTCCGAAAATGGATATTAAACTATATCCAATCCAAATGGATACCAAAACGAGAAAGCTAATCTAACTTCGTCGGTGCCGAAGTTTTTATACCGTTGGAAGTGATCGCTTAAATGTTTTCAAATATAATTTTTTTTCCACAACGACCCATTTTCCGACCAATCGTTAGTATGGCAGCTATATGATAGAGTCATTCGATTTGTACAAAAATTTGTAGAACTGGGTGAAAGCATGTGAAACAAACAAATGCAAAGTTGTAGGATGCTACCATTAAAAACAACAAAAATTTTCTACCTAAGACTGTTTTTCAGACCTATCTTTTGTATGGCGATTATACCATATAGTTGTCCGATTTTCATCAAACTTGGCAATATTATAAAAAGCATAGAAAACCTATGAATACAAAGTTTGGAGAAAAAAGTTTTTCATACTAAAACTAGTTTTCCGACCGATTGTTCCTATGGTAGCTATGAGATATAGTCATCCGATCCAGTCGGTTCCTACATATTAGTAGCCTGCAGCAAAAAGAAGACTCTGTGCAAAATTTCAGCTCGATAGCTTCAAAACTGAGAGACTAGTTTGCGTAGAAACAGACAGACAGATGGACGAACAAGGCTCAATTGACTCAACTCGTCACCCTGATCAAGAATATATAAAGTTTATGGGAAAAGTTCGACAAAGTTCGCAGAATTTTATAAACATCAGAAGATTTGCTGTTCCCTCTACCAAGGATGCAACAAACTATTAAGGACCGATTTCTCAAAGGTTCCGGTTAGCCAACCACCGGTCAGACTTGTTCGTAAAGATGACGAGCGGTTAAGTCATTTGCTTTTCTCAGCAACAGTTTCGCCTGATATCGATAAATGCCTATCGCTGCTTCAGGGTGACCATACTGTTTGACTAAACGAACGATTAAACAGCTGACTCGGTTTGGTTTGTTTTCTTTTTAATGCGATTGGTTGTTGGTGATCATTGTTTTGCGTAAAAGTTGACTAAAACTCGATGCTCTGCCTCTTCGAATTGCATTTGCATTGAGTGGAGTTGAAAAATTCGTTCACTCATAAACATTTGTGAAAAAAATGATTAGATTTTACTATCATCTTTGGTTTTACTATGCCACATATTTTTGTATACAAATTGAACTTTGATTTGACTATATTTCCAATGCAGGGAATTCCAACTTGAAAATTACCAGCGGTCTCATTTGTGAGATATGCCAAAAAATGGATTGGTGAATACTCAGAAAAAGGCACTCAAATACAAAACAAACATACAAAACGAGAGCGTATATTAAAGACGGCCATGCCTTCGACTTTCTTTGATATACCCGTTAGTCAGTAGAATGAATGTTTCATAGCCTTATTGTAATTAACAGAGCATTAACATTAATGTAAACATATCAGCATTATGTTAGCCAACAGCGCACGATGCGCAGAAGAGTATGCAGCTTTTTATGCATTTAGTATCCGATATGTTTAATAAAATTTGAGTGTTTATAGATATTGGGCAGACACTGTGTACTGTGAAGAATATGAGCTCGATTTCTTAAGATACTACCCGCGCAAACTTGACGGACGGACAGACGGACTCGGCTTTTGATTCTGATCAAGAATATGGATACTTTATGAGGTTTGCAATGTTTTATTCCTCCTGTTACATACCTAGATTAGTCTGTCGGTTCGTCCGTATGAACAAACAGATCTCAGATATGGCAAGAGACAGAGGGGATTGACATGTATGGAACAAAAACTAGTTATACCTACAGGCAGATCCAGTTTATTTTCAATTCTTTGCCCCACTCCCCCAAAATATTTGAAGACAACGTCATATCTCCACAATTTTATGGATGGAAGTTTGAGCACCTTCTGGACATATTTAGATATCGGAAGAACGATAGTCAAGATAAAGGGAAACCGAAGCCTTTTTTGATCTATTGAAAATGATCGATTGGATACCCCCCAATTTAAGCCGTTTACCTCGAGCTTCCTAACGAGATACGTAATTGGGATGAAAGAGTTCGGTCTGGGTTTCAGTCTCTTTAAAAAGAGGTACAAGGTACCGCTTAGTGGCCGCAAGATACACCTCTAATGACAAAGTTTTTCTTTAAAAATTTTCACTTTCGTTCACCTTTACTAGCTATTGGCGCCAGCTTTTCAGTAAGTAGCCATGAAAATGCTTCTCAAACATAGTCGTTCCGATTTGCAGTTAAACTGTATGTCCCTTTCTCTTGTGCAAAAATTTAAAGCACACAAGCTTAGAGATTGAAAGGAGCTCGGCTTGACTCTTTTGGGCTGTGCAAAGCCAAGGTACCGCTGAAAGAAAGATAGAATGGCTTCTATCCTAACCTTAATTCTATTATGTTCATTTGTGCTACTTGTTTGTGTGTGATTCACTTACCAATGGTCTCCTTGTCGGGACCACGTGGTGCCCATATGGATTGCTCCAGCGGATGAAATAGCTTAAAACAAAATCCATCCTTTTTGCTGGGTCGCTCAATCACCTGGCACGACGTCAACATGACAGTGCCCACCCAATGACTGCTTTTGGTCTTTTGACTTTTATAGATTAACAGCAAACCCGGCTTGAGTACACACCAAAGTTTGGTCCAGGACTTGAGTGTACCGCGCACCTGAAACGATTCGTATATCAGTTATGGAAACCCATTTGATTTCAGCTTTAATAATATTACCTTTAACCAATCGGCCAAAACAATGACAGCCGGATCCTGTAGCGAGTTCATCAGCTCACTGGCCACTCGCTTCTTCTCTCGCCGATAGTTTTTACGCTGCGCCTTGTAGGATTCCTTGCGATTAAGTTTGGCGGCGGCCTCGGCATTTGACTGCAGATATGGAGAGTAAAATGAGAGTAAAAGTAGCCCAGGACTACTAAAATTTTAAACCTTTCTACGAGCAAAGCAGTGGAAAACGTTGAAACACTTGAGATACATGTCAAAACTTTTTGTAAAATATTTGGATTTCTTGCTTGCGCTTACGTCAGGCGCACAACTTACTCTAAAGAGCAAAAATTTTGAATGCGTTAATCGAATTAGCGCTTATAATTTGTTTTGTCATATCTATGCAAGTTGTGGCCCACTCTCTAAGCTCATATCTAACGTTGGTAGGGCTCATCGATTATAACTCAATTAGATACCAGGAGCGGCCCTTATCGCTCACAGCTGTGACCCAGTTGGTGTGTGTAATACGAATAATCTTATAAATATTATACATATATCTCAGTTTTGGGTAACACTTGCCTTGTCAGCCAGACTGCCATCACGATTATCTGAGGCCCAATTGGCGATTCCTGCAAAATGAAAGAGCATATTTTTGATATTGTAATTGGCTTCTCAAATGATTCAACATTATAGGAGGTGGTGTGTAATTTGTAAAGTAATTTGTATACCGAAATAAAATATTATCTACTTTGTACATCAAAATTAAAAACAATTTGGAAACTATTCCATCGCCTATTTACGATCAACAAAAACAACAACAACAAAAAGAGCGGGATGAGCAGATGAAGCATACAAATAAGAAACCCAAACAAGATGAGGCCAGAGTAAAAAATCAACAAATGTCTCAAGGCACTGCGAGGGTTGCCTTTAGTTGTTGTAGACTAAAGGTGAAAGAAGATTTATGAAAAAAACCAAAATGTTCACAATCGGAATCGGAAGAACCGACTAGAACTCATAACCGATATCGATCTTTTTAACCCAAATAGGCCAAAAGGAGCAGAAACATCTTAAGTCACTTTCATCAAGGATTTCTTCAGCGTGAAAGGTTTAAAGAAGATATACTAAATTGCTGGTAAGAAAAGCTGTGTATTTGATATCAGGGCTGCAAACCGGTTTGAACTGAAAGTTGAACCTGAACCTGTTACGAACCTATAATTTCGGTTCGGTTCAACACAAATAAAAGACATGAAAAAATTTGACCTATTTTCTAGCAACTTCTCTTATCCTGATGGTTCTGGAAGACTGAGTCTTACAGTCGGCAGGAAAGTTTAATGTAAACATCTATAAAAATGATCAGAACTACCATTAGAATCCCCACACATATAAGCCTCTGTTTTTTTAAGATCCTTTTCTCCAAAGCTTATCGATTTAATAACAAAATAAGAGCTTAACGTTACTGTGGGTACACTTTTGGTACGTAAATCGACACAATTTCCTTACAGTTTATTTCGTTTTTAGGCCGATTACTACATAAACTTGTATAAAGCATGGGCTGAACAAAGGTTCAAACCAAACCGTTGCCCAAAAACCTTGAACCTCAAAATTCTGAACCTGAACCATTTTTTAATTTTGGTTCGAACCCGCGAGCCGGAGCTCCCAAAACATTTTTGGGTTTGCAGCCCTGTTTGATATGCCATCAAATATAAAAGCTTCCCACCTTAAAATTTTATTTAACTGGCTTGAGTTTCTGTTTGTTTAGTTTGCCTTCTTTTGATTAGAAGAACGCACCTTTATAAATAGGAACCGAGTACCTACATACATAATTTAATTCCTAAGCAGCAGCTCTGACCGTAACATACGGATTCCGAAAGTTTCGATTTGAATTTTAGGATTACATATTTTTCTATAATGTCCATTAATGAATTTTAATACTCTGTAGGTACATAGAGTATTTTAAGTTTGTGCAAAAGTATGTAACAGCCACAAGGAAGCATCTCCGACCCTATAATGTATATATATTCTTGATCAGCATCAACAGCCGAGTCAGATCTCAGAGATGGTAAGAGATAGAGGATTCACATGTATCGGACATATGCTTCTTATGTCTGCAGGCAGAACAAGCTTATTTTCAATTTGGGCCACGCCCACTTCCCGGCCCTGAAATTTATAAAAAACGTCATATCTTCCACAGTTTTAAAGATAGATGGTTTGCACTTTCTAGACACATTTAGTAATCAGGATTACTTATCGCTCCGCCAAAGGAATGGTGAAGATCAGATGAACGATTGTCGAGTTATGATCAAAAGACTGTTCGCTGCTGCAATGCTGCTTTCAGCTGCTACTGCAGCATCAACATTTAGGCTGAGCGTATAATTTCGTTGGTACAGAGTATGTTATAGTCGGGCTTTCCCGACTATCTATCTTGTTTATTACACTTTTATGCCCATTTTAAGAACAACAGATAACAGACGATCTCGCTTGACAGAAGGTCAAAGTTCCTGATGTCTACCATTGTTGAGGTGCGACACAGGTTCGGGTTCAGCTTTTCTTTGTAAACAGGTTCGATTCAAGGTTCAGTTCACAGTAAAGTAAGTCTCGAAATTCCGTAATTTACTCTGTATCAACGAAAGCGGCAAATATTGAACATAAACATGATCTGCCGGCAAGAACTGGCTTACAAACTCTGAGATCTGTGCGTTAATGCGGCTTTATGGACTCGGCTATTGATGCTGATCAAGAATATATTTCCTTTAAAGAGTCGGAGAAGCTACATACTTTTGCACAAACTAAATATACTCTGTGTATCTTTGGTACAGAGTATACACAAATGACCCTCAAAGATGTGAGTAAGTTTGGGGCCAACAAATGCATATTCTTTTAATGGAAGCCCATAAAGTAAATAGAGCTAGAAATATAAAAGGCAGCCCTCGTTACGGCAGAAGCCGGGGCACGAGTATGTTTTAATTTATTTCACTAGACACACACAAACACACACACACACTCAGTAAGATGCTTTGGGTCTCTCACTCTCTACGTTTAGCATTGTCAAATGCCTCGGCACTTGCACTTTAATCATCATTCTACTTTATTATTATTATTATTTATACATTTTATTTAGTTTTTGCACAACTAAAAATAGGCCAGCTTAGAGGCATCATTTCATAATTGGCTACCAACAAATTTATTTGGGACACTTGCTCTGTAGAAGATTCATATCACAAAACGCCGCCTGCCCTCCAGTACGATTTGTTGATGTTCTTGTTGTTTTATTGTTATTGTTGTATTTGCATATTCATTTTCATTTTCATTTGCGAGATTTGGGATTTACTGAGCGGCACTACATGGCGTATGCGTTATGCGAAAAATATAACCGAAACAGAGACGCCGACGACTGCGTGTTGAATGCCAGCGCCTGCCTGCTCGCTCGCCAACAGATTGAGATATATTGACTCTGCCCGGCGGCACTCAACAACAGCAACAGCAACAACAACAAGAACAAGCGACAACCGAAAGCAACCAGCGTTGGATGGCAGCAGAGCTGACCTAGCTGCGATGACGCTCACAATGACGCCGCCTCAATCCCACTCTAAACTCATATAATAATAGTCGTCTACTGCTGTTCTGTGATTTATGCATAGAAGTATTAAAGGCCGAGCACGCTCGCCAAAATCACAAAAAAAATAGAACAAATAGATTTTTGAAAACAAAAAAGAAAATCAAAATATTTCAAAATAGAGAGGCGGGTGGCAGCCGCAACAAGTACTATAAATTGGTCATGCGTAGATACATAGATAATATGTGTGGTGAGATAATGATATCAGTGTCCGCCTCTCTTGCTCACTCGTTCTCGCTCTTGCTCTCTCCCCGGCGGTATCTTTGCCGTGCTGGCGCTTTGTCGCCGGCAGAGCAGTCGCAAACATTTAAGGCGTTATCGATGATGTTATTAGCTGGCATATAATATTTATATGATAATTAAATGATCTCAGCTTTTCAGAGTTTGGACCGACACACGATACCCTAAACCTGTTCGAATCACAAATAACAGAATAAATTCCAGCTATCTAGGAGAAAAAAAGTCGGACCTTAGTGCTTGATCTTAAATTAACTATTTGGGCTATTACCTAGTAGTCGCCATTTTGAACGCAACCACTTCACGTTGACGGCCATTTGACTAGCGAACGGCACAAGCCTAAGTCGTGAACGATCGTATTCGTCGAAATCCACTGCGCAAAAAGCAAGACAAAATCGAAAGCATTGCGTGGCCAGTGAGAGAACAATTCTGTTTACTGGCGAGAAAATGTACACCATAGAGGAATCGTACAACAAACAAAACGACAGAGTGTATGCTGTGGCATCAAAACAAGCGACCGAACTTATTCCGAGAGTTGAGAGAGGTCACCAGTCGGTTTATGTGATGGTTTGGTGGGGAGTCGGCTATGATGGGGTCACCAAGCTCCATTATTGTGAAAAAGGTGTCAAAACTTCAGTGTAAGTGTATCCATCCGACATTTGGGAAAAGGCCTATGGACCTTTCATCAAGAATCCGCTGCAGCTCACAAGGCAAAAGCGACAGCAAAATGGCTAAAAAAAAAAACAAGAAAGAAAGTCGGTCAAGCCCGACTATAACATACTCTGTACCAAGAAATTTTGTCTTTTGATCATAACTCGAAAACCGTTCATCCGATCTTCTTCATTCCTTTGGCGGATCGATAAGTTATTCTAATAACTAAATATGTCCAGAAGGAACAAGCCATCTATCTTCAAAACTGTGGGAGATATGACGTTTTTTCTAAATTGCGGGGGCGGGAGGGGGCGTGGCCAAAATTGAAAATAAACTTGATCTGCCTGCAGACATAAGAAGCATATGTCCCATACACGTCAAACCTCTATCTCTTACCATCTCTGAGATCTGTGCGTTCATACGGACAGACAGACAGACGGACATGGCTATATCGACTCGGCTGTTAATGCTGATCAAGAATATATATACTTTATGGGGTCGAAGATGCTTCCTTCTGGATGTTACATACTTTTGCACAAACTTATACTACTCTATGTACCTACGGTACAGAGTATAAAAACAGAAAGTCTACTATAACATACTCTGTACCAACGAAATTATACGTTCAGCATAAATTTTGATGCAGCAGTAGCACTTGAAAGCAGCGCTGCAGCAGCGAACAGTCTTCTGATCATAACTTGACATCCGTTCATCCGATCTTTGCCATTCCTTTGGCGGATCGATAAGTTATCCAGATAACTAAATATGTCTAGAAGAAACGAACCATCCATCATTAAAACTGTGGGAGATATGACGTTTTTTCTTAATTGCCAAGGCGGGAGGGGGCGTGGCCAAAATTGAAAATAAACTTGATCTGCCTGCAGACATAAGAAGCATATGTCCCATACATGTCAAACCTCTATCTCTTATTATCTCTGAGATCTGTGCTTTCTTCCGTATGCGTCTGTCCGTACAGACAGACTGACAGACGTACCTGACTCGGCTGTTAGTGCTGATCAAGAATATATATACTTTATAGGGTCGGAGATGCTTCCTTCTAGCTGTTACATACATTTGCACAAACTTTATATACTCTATGTACGGTACAGAGTGTTTAAAAACCAGGTACCGAGCTTTATTTCCACGGATGATTGGCCTGCTGCTAGCCCAGACCTAAATCCATTGGGCTACAAATGGTGATCTGTTCTTGAAACTAAAACTTACTCTTCTCGACACCCAAATATTGAGTGCGCCCTTGTCCGAGCAGGGGACATCTCCAGGTACGCACTGCGATTCGATTTCGAATAAGTTGTTTTTCGATTTGAATGACCGAATAGGTACAAAAATTTAAAAAATATTCATTCATTTTTAGATTCAATGTAGTTGTGTACTTTATTGAGTTTACCAGTCTATTGATCAATAGATCATCGTTCAATATGTCTCTGATCCTTCAATAGTTCTCTCTATTCTCTTTTTTGGTCAAATATATTAATATCACAACCGCTTAAAGTTCTTAACAGATTAATCGAGATGAAACATGGGCAGCAAGACCTAAGAGCTTTTTCAGTTCTAGTTTTGATAGAATCTCAGGGCTGCAAGCCCAAGCATTTTTGCGGATCTCAGGTTCGCTGGTTCGAACCAAATTAAACCATTGGTTAGGGTTCCAAAAATTCAGGTTCGAGGTTTTTGGGCGAAGGTTTTCGTTTGATACTTGGCTCAGCCCATGTTTGCCCTATGTTGTTGGGTTATATAAAGTTAGATTAAGTCTATCCTATAAACTACTACTACAAATGCTAAGTTGACAGAAGCCTTTGCGTATGTGTGTGTACGCATTTCGCCTCACTGTATTGGTGAAAGAGCTTTTCTTGCGCTCGGTTTCTTTCGCTGTGACATTGGAATTCTGTGCTTCAATCTCGATTTACGATCATTTGATTTTAATGTACGAATGCAAACAATTTAAAATTTTGTATACGAATTTCAGAATTGCTTTAAGCCTTTCGTACTTTTATCAAGTAAATCAAGATCAAGTACGACTCGTATTTGAAATTTTAATCCAAAGTTCGTGAACGAATCACTATTTTTGGGCTTGATTTTAAATCGAAATTTGGTTTTTGGCTCTGAGGATTCAACTAATTCAAAATTCTGGCTATCAAAACTGGAACTCGTAAATTTTTGAATTTTAATTTGAAAATCAAAGGCTTGTCTGGAGGGTTCTGTTCTGAAACGTTTTAATAATAGCCTGCGATTTCAGCTTGGGTTTGAAATCACACAATCTCATTAGTTTGCTTCAATTTAAAGTTTAGCACACCTCTAAAAAAAAACACCCCTTATTTTTGGTTGGTCGCCTAATCAAAAATTAGTTAACATTCAATTGACCCGACCATATTCACAGACATCTAAATGCTTACGTGTTGACTGCGGCATAATTATTTAATAGACGCTTCCGCCTGTGTTGGCCATGAAGCCCCTGTTATGTTTAATATACAAACCGTACCAGATGTGATTCCAGCCGAACTCTAACGATTACTCATTTACAGATACCAAAATAGTTCACTGCAGACCTTATCAGCATTAAGAAGCATTATAGATAACTGAACGGATGGTTTTTTGTTTTGGGGTCCAGGTGTATGTCATTAGTCACAACCCACGATACAATGACTAAACGTTTAGTCATAAATGCCCAAAAATGAATTGGCGGCAAACTTATCATTTCGAAGTTTTTAAGTTTTTCAAGCGAAGATTCCATAAAATAATCGCATTTTGTTGGTTTTTGCGGCCCATTAATTAGGTCTTATCAAAGTGCAAAAATTTAAAATTGTACAACTTAAATGAGGCTCTAAATTGATAAGATATGATTGGACGGTGACATATTTTTTTTATCCGGGTGTCGAAAAAATAATACAATCGAATAACAACAAAACTCTGACACTGAGCCGAGCAATGTGGAGAGAGAACCAAAAGCAAAATCATATAAAATGGTGAGCAATATGAAAAATGCATACAAATGGGCTATTAATTAGCTATTGCGGTTTATATTTATGATCTGTGTGCATGACAAGGATGATCAAGCAAAAGTAAAACACCTTTGATGGCCGATTGTCAACTATGAGAAGATAAAATGTACGCAGCCTAAAATCCATTTTGAAGTTATAGCAAATACTTTGTTTTACCTTTTTCGAGAGTTGAGCCTAAATATTTCAACCTAAGTTCCAAAGTTGGAAGACTCTTTAATCTTTAAAATGGGTTTGATCTCATTTTTAGTCCTTGATTTAAAAAACAAAACCAAAAAAGAAAAGACGAGAAAGCCAAGCTAACTTCGTCTGTGCCGAAGTTTTTATATCCTTGCAAGTGCTCGCTTAAATATTTTCAAAAAATACTCTTTTTCCCATTTTCCGACCGATCGTTCGAATGGGAGCTATATGATATTGTCATCTGATTTGGACAAAAATTTGTAGAATTATGTAAAAGCACGAAAAACAAACAAATACAAAATTGCAGGATGCTATCATTAAAAACAAAAAAGTTTTACTAACTAAGACTGTTTTTTAGACCTATCTTTTGTATGACAGCTATACCATATAGTTGTCCGATTTTAATAAAAATTGGTAGGATTATACAAAAACATATAAAACCTACGAATACAAAGTTTGGAGACGTTTCCATTGAAAAGAAAAAAGTTTTTCATACTAAACCTAGTTTTCCGACCGATTGTTCCTATGGGAGCTATGAGATATAGTCATCCGATCCGGTCGGTTCCGACATATTAGTAGTGTGCAGCAAAAAGAAGACTCTGTGCAAAATTTCAGCTCGATAGCTTTAAAACTGAGAGACTAGTTCGCGTAGAAACAGACAGACAGACGGACAGACGGACGGACGGACAGACGGACGGACGGACAGACGGACGGACAAAGCTCAATCGACTCAGCTCGTCACCCTGATCAAGAATATATATAGTTTATTCTGGTCAAAATTATAATACCCTTTGCAAGGGTATAAATATCGGTCAAGCCCGACTGTATTATACTCTGTACCAACGAAAGTGTATGCTGTATGAATGTTCATTCATCGATTGCAGGTACTTGGTTTTAGATTTGATTTTCAGTCGTTTTTTCCTTGAGAGCTTGAGCGGAGTTTTTTTGAAAGGAGCAAATAATGTCTTGCTGAGAGGCTTCACAACATTTTTAGAAACGTCCGATAAATACACTTTCGCCGAAGATTTGGCTCATTTTGCAAAAAAGTGGAGCTTGGTGGCCCCTTCATATAGGCGACTCCCTACCAAAACATCACATAAAGCGGATGGTCAACTCTCGTAATAGGTTCGAACGCTTGTTTTAATGCCACAGCATCAGCACTCTATTGTTGTGTTCGTCGAACGATTCCTTTATGTCATGATTTTTTGCTTGCGCAGTGGATTTCGACGAGTTCGATCCTTCACGGCTTTGATGACTTGTGGCTTTTGCACAGTATGCGGTCGGTCAGATTTTGGGCGGTATATTATTCCATCAATTTCCACAAAAAAATTCACGGTACGATACACAAAGTTTCCAGTAAAGCAACATTCGAAAGATTTGACCATTTTTGTAATCGACAACACGATTTTCGAGCGAGTCACATTCCATGATTGCAAAAAACTGACGCCAAAAACTTTTGATGAAGTAATATGGCTTAAATGTTACTTGCCAAAGTGTTAAGTTAATGGTTTAAAGGAAGTTCAATACGTGTACCACAACAATTGCGAATACTAGGTATAAGTAGTTCTTCGATTTGGATAAAAACTTGTTAGAATTGCGAAACCACTTTTAAAACCAATACATATGAAGTTTGGCGATGTTTTCATAAACCGGAAAAGCTGTTCTCACTTAAAATTGTCTTCCGACCGATCGTTGCTATGACAGCTCTATTGGATAATCATCCAAGCCGATCGGTGCCGACATATTAGCAGCTTGCAGCAGAAACATATCGAAATATATGCTAAGAGACTTATTTTCACCCTTTGCAAGGGTATAATAATTATTTTACTTTACCAAGCCGAGCATGTCCTACAGTTTGACCCAAAGTCCGAACGGATAAGTTTGGGAATATTTTTCACTTTGCAGCTGGCGACAATAGCTGGCAAAGGTGACCGTTTGTGTACAAATTTTTCCGAAACATTTTATTTTTTATGTAATTCCAACCCATTTGAACGTTATGGATTGCTTAGAACCTGTATTATACATACAAAAAACCGACTGTTCCAAAAATCGGGATGTCAGTGACCTGTTCCGGGCCCTGAAAGGTATCACAAAAAAGAAACACTTTGAAAATCTGCAGACCCATCAGATTAGAATGCGATTCACCCAGCAATAGCTTTACTCTAGCGAAAAAGCGATTCTTCCTGGAAATACGAATTCGGTTTCTTCTTAACGTTAAGACAAAGTACTGAGAAATTCCGAAATATACAAACTTTTATAACTTTAACTCGGACTGAACACGAATCCCGTCTTAACCAGCTGGTTGCTATACGGCTAAAATACTACTTACATTGAATTGCCTAAAAATATTCACAAATTTATTTCTGTCATATTGCATAGATTACTCTACTTGTAATTCTCAAGTTTTTATTGTGGACTCTTTGTATAACAGAGGCAGCTGATATTCGGGTCTGCTTAGTGATGTACAGCCACTTTCTCGACTCTTG
>JAWNNO010006541.1:0-204051 GCA_035044985.1 Lordiphosa fenestrarum
GACTAAGTTGTTTGGAATGTTAGTTTGTTGAGTGTTTAAGTCCTGAAGCGTATCTGAAGATCATTAAGCTGACGCGAAACTGGTTTTCTGGGTGCAACATTTTGCGATTCTTCTGAGTTTAAAAATATTGTATTAGAAAAATCGACCGATCTAAAAGTATTGGGTTGATTACTGGCCAAAAAAGAATCATTTAACTCAGTATCCTTATGCACTTTTTCTAAATGTCTTAGAAAAACTGAAAAGTCTCTGAAAATTTGGTTGCAATGCGATTGCATACATGTTATCGTTAAAGAATTTCTTGTTAACAAATGACTATTTTTTAAATGTGTAATCAATACCTTCGGACTAGAAAATGATTTGCGACATCGGCTACAAATATACATTTTGCTACTCTTAAAAGAAAACTTAACGAATTCAAGTTTAAAAGAAAATTAAGAATTACTATAAAATGTTTATAGCTGCCGTAACGTTCGACGATTTGCAGTCAAACTTGGTTTCAATACTATAAAAAAAATTTTGAAGAAAGAGCCAAGCTTGCTCACTAGCCTTGGGATATTTTAGGGATATCACATGAAACAGTTTAAAGCAAGCATCCAAAGTTTCCACAAAAGAACTAAACTTAAGTAGGTTATTGTCAAAAAAACGAAAAAGTTGTTACAGCTGTCTTCGTCTCCGACACAAATTAAAAACGGCTGATTAGTCAGCCCTGAAGAATAATATTTAGATACAATATCTTCTACACGTCGATCCAGATCATTTAATGATGCAAGCCGCAAGACCATGCTCTCCTGGGCGTCAGGCAATTGTTGCTTTTTTGGTTTTTTTCCCGTTACCGTCCTTGAAACGAGCAAACGTGGGGAAAATCGAATTCAGAAGAAGAATAATCATGAGGTCTTGAAAGTCTGAAAAAAATAGTTTAATGTGAATAGTTGAATACCAATTAATATTTAGTTACATAACTTCATTTTTGGAGGATTTCACTGCTGACAGCTGCTGTTTACAATATTCGTTCCTTATTTTTACTCCGTAATAGTCTATAATTTTAACCTTGAATTCATTCCATTTTGACATCAGCAAATGGCTTTTAAGTGTATGCAATAATTCGAAGTCAATTTCGATCTGGAAAGATTTAAAAAAATATAGTAAATTAACTGAGGACCAGAGTAACATAAATTTTTCAGAGTCACAGAATTCGAAAAGGCGTGATCTGCATGCAGACAATGCTAGTCTACATGCATAATTTGGTTGCTCTACCTCTTCTAGTCTCTGAGATCTAGAAGTTCATACTGACAGACAGACAGACGGACAGGGCTATAATGACTCGGCTGTTGATGCTGATCAAGAATAAATATACTTTATGGGGTCGGAAATTCTTCCACCTCTTACATACATTCGCACGAATTTAGTAAACCCTCTTTACTCAACGAGAAACAGGTACAATATTGAGATTAATAGGATATTTTGACTGAGAACTACAGCTATCAAAAATAAAAAGTTATTTCTCTTAAAAAAAAATTTGCTAGCCGATCGACGCTTTGGGAGCTAATATAATTATCAGATCTGTAAGGAATCAGTATTTGTATACACCATACAAATACTGATTCCTTTCCTTCCATTAAAGAAAGGACTAAAATCAAGACCTCTATTTATTTCTAAATCTTCAAATCTGAGATATTTTGTTACTTCTAATATTATATATTGGCAACACTATATCATGCAAGGTTAAACACTTACCAAATCACCAGCTTTTGCGTGTGATAGTTTTGACCACAAATGAATAACCAATCAGGCGACGAGCGTTTAAAGAATTTATTAGTGGAATTCAAGTTGGAGCAAATTTATGATGATTTGACAGGTAAGCTACAAATAAATACATTAAAACAAATTAACATTAATTTTTGCAAGCTAAATGTGAGTGGCTATATAAGTACGCATAGAAGTTTCTAGACTTGTGCAAGATGTACAGACATATGTACATATGTATGTATAATGTTTGCATGCACCCGTGCGTTTGCAGCGCTGAAAGTTGACGGCGGTAAGTTTTGGACATTGCCAGTACATATGTACTAGTACTAAAACATTTTACTAGTACTGACCGGCAATGCACACTGCGTTTGTTCATATCATGTACATCAGGGATGTCAGCCCGCACAGTTATTTCACTCAACACACAAATTTTCAAATTCTGCTGCCCACCCCTGATGTACATAGATCGGCACCGCCTGCCTGCTGCGTACGATTTGTGAGGTCAGTGAGAGCCCTCTGGATGCCCACAATGGCGTATTGGGTATCATAAACGAAGAATGTTTTACTCGATTTTTATTAGCTTTGAGTTTCGTGTGCGAATTCGCTCGCGAACTTTTGGTCGGGTAAATGGCTATATCGACTCCGCTGTTAATACTGATCACAAATACTTGCACCATTTGATAGCAGAAATGATTCCAGTTTCACGTTTTCTATTACAAAGTGACCCCAAATTCTCTGAGAAAGTGTGCTTGGATTCATTAAGAGCAGCTCAATTTGGGTGGATGCTAAATAGCAGAAACAAATTGTCCTTAAAGAACAAGGTATACCTTCTATACACATATACAAGGCAATTATTTCACCAGCTTGGAGATACGGCCTGCAAGTATATGGAATTGCAGCTATAACGCACCCAAACAAGACCCGTCTTCTCCAAGCCAAACTTCTGCGCAGACTATCGGGAGCGCACTGGTACATGTGCACTAGAAGGCTGAAGAAGGAAATTAACGTCTCTGTGATAGGCGACATTATTAACAAGCAAGCTGCAGACTACCTCGAGAGGCTCAGAGGACACCTAAATCGGCTAGCGAGGCGAATACTGCGAAGAAGGAGAATAAATGGCGTCAGAGTCGGAAGAAGACTCAAGAGAATATTCTCTTCGCAACTCCCAAGACGACGAATCTGATCCTGCCACACAGTTGATACCTATATTAATTAACACTCCAGAGACACAGTAACGTCGATACAAACATAAATTGTTAACAGAATATACACTAATATCATTACATCGTAAGTTGCTATCAAAAATTAACAAAATAGATGTTAGATAATTGATCAAAAAACGAGAAAGCTAAGCTAACTTCGTCTATGCCGAAGTTTTTATACCCTTGCAAGGGCTCGCTTAAATATATTCAAAAAATATTTTTTTCCCATTTTCTGACCGATCGTTCGTATGGGAGCTATATGATATAGTCATCCGATTTGGACAAAAACTTGTAGAATTGTGTAAAAGCCCGAGAAACAAACAAATACAAAATTATGCTACCATTAAAAACAAAAAAGTTTTTCTAACTAAGACTGTTTTTTAGACCTATCTTTTGTATGGCAGCTATACCATATAGTTGTCCGATTTTGTAAAACTTGTTAGAATTATAAAAAAACATATAAAACCTAAGAATACTAAGTTTGGAGTTGTTTCCATTTAAAAGAAAAAAGTTTTTCATACTAAAACTAGTTTTCCGACCGATTGTTCCTATGAGAGCTATGAGATATAGTAGTCCGATCCGGTCGGTTCCGACATATTAGTAGTGTGTAGCAAAAAGAAGACTCTGTGCAAAATTTCAGCTCGATTGCTTTAAAACTGAGAGACTAGTTCGCGTAGAAACAGACAGACAGACAGACGGACGGACAAAGCTCAATCGACTCAGCTCGTCACCCTGATCAAGAATATATATAGTTTATGGGGTCGGACATGAATATTTCTATGCGTTGCAAACTTCTGGGCAAAATTATAATATCCTTTGCAAGGGTATAAGAATATAGCCTGTTAAAAATATTATTTTTATAGCTAGATTCCAAAACTAACTTGCTAGCTAAAGTGTCAGCACTATTAGCGCAGCACTGACTAGAAACAGGGTAGTTCTCTCCCACAACAATCAAAACAATGCAAGTTTTATGGATTCCAAGCGAACTGGCGCCCAGATTCCTAAAAATTATTTTACCTCTCCTTCTTGATCACATCACCCATATCTTCAATACAGTTCTTACCACATCAGACTACCCATATATATGGAAAATCGGCAAGTACTTCCCATACCCAAAGCAAATAACGAGTTTAGACCTATACCGATATTACCTTTCCGAAAGAACCATGGCTGCATATCAGCCATCACAAATATCGTTGAGGATGTCCGAAAAAAAGATGACGACAGTCACGTAACATTATTGACTTTATTAGACTTTAGCAAAGCCTTTGATACTGTCGACTATACGATTCTATGCACTAAATTGAGAAAGCTATATAACTTTTCCAACTCAGCTACAAAACTTATAAATTTCTATTTGACTGGTCGACAGCAATCCGTATACCTGGGTAACCGCTCATCGGAAATGGTGTCAACCACACGTGGTGTCCCCCAAGGCTCTGTACTTGGTCCATTTCTGTTTTCTGTTTATATCAATGATCTCCCTGATAACCTGACCGAATGTGCTGTCCATATGTATGCAGATGACGTCCAGCTATATGTAGGTTAGGTTAGGTTGAGATGGCTAGGGACAATAAAATTGTCCCTTCACTTAGGCCAAGATAGGCCCATTGCGATACCATATATATTCCCTATTTAAACCAGGTGGGGTTCCTCCCGATTAAACCATTGTGAAATCAATAAAAATGTTAGTTGAGACGGAATCTCTATCTCAGATAGTTCCGAGAGGTTGAGTAGAAAGGGGTGGCCAAGTGTGTTGAGTCTCCTGCTACTAAGTGCTGGGAAGTGGCATATAAGATGCGGTAATATTTCCTCTTCTTCCTCACTCTTGCAGCTCCTACAGAAGTCGTTGTAAACGACGCCCAAGCGTGCTGCGTGTCTACCGATAAGGCAGCTCCGACTAGAAGTGATATGTTTCCTCTACTTTGGCGTAAAAGGCTTGTGGTACGTTTAAGGTCGAACGTGGGCCACGTGACTCTAGCTACAGCGAAAACCGGAAGGTTGTTCCATCGTTCAGTAGCCAGGCGCCAGGTTTCATTTCTTGTGATTAGTTTGTATGAGGCCAAGGGCATCCCTATCGTGCTCTTCTCCGGGAGGAGCTCGATGGTAGTGCCCTGTCTAGCCAGCCTGTCGGCTGACTCGTTACCCTCAATGTTGCGGTGACCAGGCACCCAGATAAGGTGGATACAGAGTTGCCGAGCGATCCCATTTAAGGATCTACGGCATTCCGTGAGCGTTTTAGCATTATTGGTGTAAGAGTCGAGCTCCCTTAGAGCTGCTTGACTGTCTGAGTAGATGTATATATTCCTTTCTACGACCATGAGAGTGCTGAGATATTTGGCGGCCTCCTGGATGGCCACCAGTTCTGCTTGGTACACGCTGCAATGGTCAGGGAGTCGGAAAGATACTTCGGCGGAGAAAACTCCCCCTCCTACTTTGTTGTCGAGCTTAAATACATCAGTGTAGATGTTAATGGCATTAGCTCTGCTGTGTGGTAAGTTCTCCCAGTTGAGTCTACTAGGGATATTGACGTCATAAAGTTTCTGGAATGACGTCGTAGGTATGCAGTAATCTGTAACGGCGGGAACCGCGGTTTGATGGCTGAGTATGGTTGAGTGTCCCGAGTTTCCCGCGTTCCAGGCTTCAGACTCTCTTAACCTCAGGGCTGTGATGCTCGCTATCTTTTTTGACGTTATGTCTAAAAGAAGAAGATGAAATATGGTGTTAAGCGCCTCCGTTGGGGTGGTTCGGAGGGCGCCGCTCATGCATAATTCCGCACTTCTCTGTACTTTATGTAAGGTGTTCAGGACTGATTGATTCCCGAGTGCTGGCCACCATACTAAAACTCTATAGAGCAGTATGGGACGTACTATGGCTGTGTATAGCCAATGAACAATTACTGGGGAAAAAACACATTTTCGGCCTATCGCCTGCTTGCATGAAAAGAGGGCAATGTACTATATGCCTTCTTTACTCGCTCTGTGACATTGTCATGCCATAGTAGTTTCCTGTCCAGAACTACGCCCAGGTATTTGGCATTGTTTTTGAACTCCAGACTTATATTGTTAAGTCTAGGAGGGATAAGGATCGGAACTTTGTATCTCCGTGTGAAGAGGACTAGTTCCGTTTTTTTCGGGTTTACGACCAAGTAAACTGGTTGCTCGGGTAGAGCGCTCCACTTAAATGACCTTCCAATTTTGTGTGGGGAAGCTAGGGTTAAGCACCCTCATCATTTGCAATATTTTTGCAGGTTCAGAAGGGTGAATGGGTAACCAAGCCCTTGCTCTCGGACACGATGGGATGTCCTTTGCGTCCACTACCCTCAGCCGTGCGCCTGGGTAGACTTCTCCAACTTTTGCAATGCATTGCCATTGCAATGGCAGCCTTATACAGCTCCACCGATCGCTCATCCTCACATGCAACAAGTCGAATGTTTTCTTGAAACCATCCGATGCTGTCACATAAGAGTGGTGCTCCTGGGTTTTCGAGCAATACGTCCAGGATGACTCGACAAGCAGCCGCCTCGATCCACTTCCAGTAGTGTTTCGGAATTGTACCGCTCGGGCTGCTGTCGTCAACGACGCCCACTATCCTCTTGAATTTTGCCACCTCAGCAAAGGATAATTTTAGTGGAGCGCCGTGAGTTTTTGAGTTGGGTTCTGCGGTTCCTCCATGGATCTGTCCCTTTTGGCCCCGTGGGCTGACTGCACAGCCGCAGTGACTAACTGCGCTGCAGCCGGGACCGACTTCGCAGTAGCGGTGGCTGACTGCACTGTCACAATGGGGTGGTGGACTACTTGGAGCCTGATCCATGGAGAAGTTAGGGAACACGATCTTCGCGCAGACAATGTCTTCCTGTATTTTGGCAAAGTCCTCCCTGGTGGTCTGATCCTCCCTGATCGGATTGGTGAGGCTCCGTCTCAGGATACGAAAGGCCTTGCGTTTTTCATATGGCCCGGGTCAAGCGGAGCTGAGGTACCCGAGTTACTCGAGCACGAGTGAATCGCGGCTCGAGAACCATTTTTCTTGGGCTGGTTGTCATCCTTGGGCATCATCTAAATAATTTAAATACAAGATAATTAAATGAAATAGATAGATGCCTAAACATCATGTCGAATCTAGCCCTAAAACGGCTAGATTCTACCGTGCTTATTTTCCTATAAACTCTTTTTGTGTTGGGAAATTTATTTAACGAGAAAGCCAAACGTCTGTGCCGAAGTTTTTATACCCTTGCAAGTGCTCGCTTAGATATTTTCAAAAAATACTTTTCCCATTTTCCGACCGATCGTTCGTATGGGAGCTATATGATATAGTCATCCGATTTGAACAAAAACTTGTAGAATTATGTAAAAGCACGAGAAACAAACAAATAATTGCAGGATGCTACCATTAAAAACAAAAAGGTTTTTCTAACTAAGACTGTTTTTCAGACCTATCTTTTGTATGGCAGCTATACCATATAGTTGTCCGACTTTAATAAAACTTTGTACAATTATAAAAAAAAAACCTAGAAAACCAACGATTACAAAGTTTGGAGACGTTTTCACTGAAAAGAAAAAAGTTTTTCATACTAAAACTAGTTTTCCGACCGATTGTTCCTATGGGAGCTATGAGATATAGTCATCCGATCCGATCGGTTCCGACATATTAGTAGTGTGCAGCAAAAAGAAGACTCTGTGAATATTTCTATGCGTTGCAAACTTCTGGGCAAAATTATAATATCCTTTGCATGGGTATAAGAATATAGCCTGTTAAAAATATTATTTTTATAGCTAGATTCCAAAACTAACTTGCTAGCTAAAGTGTCAGCACTATTAGCGCATCACTGACTAGAAACAGGGTAGTTCTCTCGCACAACAATCAAAACAATGCAAGTTTTATGGATTCCAAGCGAACTGGCGCCGTAAAACATTCTCCACAATGCACCTCAGTGTGCTTAAACACTCTCCCACCTGGCTGGTCTGGATTTATCCGTCCTTCGCTGCGTATTTGTGTTCACGGGGCAGAGCTTTCACCGGCACCAACAACAACAACAAGTGCACAGAGTGGGGTAGGTTATGGTCTGCGCCAAAAAACAAACAAGTGGCAAACAACCAAAAACCGGCACAGCACAGAGTCACTTATCACAAGCCAATGGGCAGGGCAAAGATCTAGTCACTTTGGATGCTTCGCGGATTAACTTTTTGTAATGTTTTGAAGACTTTTTCTCGTTTTATAGGTTTCGATAACGATAACGATAACCCCTATATGTAAGTCGTCCGATAAACAATATTAGTGATTGTGTTTGTATTTGTAATAATAATTTATCCGTTATATGTGACTGGGCCAAAGCAAACGCGTTGGGCTTAAATGCCTCTAAGTCCAAGTGTCTAGTAATTTACAAAAAATCTTTAGACTTTCGACAGTTGCCTAAGCTAACTATAAATAACTCAGTTATTGAATACGTGGATAACGCTACTAATCTAGGCGTAGTTCTTAATGGTACCCCATCCTGGAGTAACCATATAGCAAAAGCAACTGGAAAACTATATAGGTCTCTTTGGCAGCTGTCGTTATCTCAGAAGTTTATACCCGAAAACCTAAAAATGCTTGTAGCAAAAACGTGTCTGACTCCAACATTATTATATGGTAACAAATTTTCGGCCAATGCGACTCTCATAGTAAGCACAGACTTAATGTAGCGTTTAATTCGATAGCTAGATATATTTTTAACCGTAGACGTATGGTCGATATTTCTATATTTGCACAACAAAATTTTAATATGACTCTTGAATCTTGGATAAAACTGAAATCTCTCATCCTTCTTCAAAAAATTATTTTTACTTGTCAAACAAAATATCTTTTTGATAAATTAACATTCGCTTCATCTTCGCGAACGAAAAATTTAATAACTCCTGGAATAAAATTAGCCGGTGCAGAGAAACATTTTTATATTAACGCTTCTCGATGCTGGAACGAACTCCCTTACTAACTAAAAGAAATCCGAAACGCAACGCACTTTAAAAACCAGTTAACTGAATATTTTACGAGGCAAAACAGATAAAAAGACAAAACTGAATTATTAAAATAAAAATAAAAATAAAAAGAAAAAAACTACATAAAAATAATAAAAATATAAGTACTATTAAAATTTAAAAAAACTTTAAATTAGGAACTTAATAAATTATAATGAATGCCATTTTGTATAAGTAGCGAGTAAGTTAGGGCATCTTTATCTTTTACATACTACAACTCTTATACCATTGTGACCAATACTTATATATAAGAATATGTCTAATTGTATTGGGAAAATAAGAAATCTAATATTAATTAAGGTCATGGTTAAGACTAGGACGTTGGCCGAGGTTGGTCCCACATATGTGGGTATGCCTCCAATGTTTTCTTCACTTAGACTGGTTTGTATGATAAAATTTAAGAGAGACTCACCTCTGTCGTTGATGTCCGGGCTGCAGTGTGGTGTGCGTTGGCATCCGGCCGGATGACGATGGGTTGCTTCTTGTAGCTAGTCTGCGCCGTCAAACTTCCAAGTTCAGCCCCGCCTCTATCTGAGGTTCCTGAAATAAAGCCACATCGGCGAGCCTTTCCTCCAAGGTTAAAAAGAGCTCCGCCGAAGAGCAAGGGTCGTTTCATGGGGTGGTACTATCGGAAAGTGTCAATGCTCTTGCGGAGCTGTGAGCCATGCAGGTCCGTGCCACCATATGTCGTTCACCACTTGGTCTTTCGAACATATGCCCCGGCTGACTAAATCTGCTGGGTTGTCTTCGGATCGGACGTGGCTCCATTGCTCAACTGCGGTGCAACTAGCTTAGCAATTTGTAAAAGTACTTCAAGATTCGTGTAAAAGGACTCTGGCTCAGCTGCAGCGAAGTAGAATTCGTCAGTGGTGGCTCGCCACCGAATACCTAACGTTTTCCGCCGTACTAGCGTCTTCGATATCGAGAAAGTCGGCATGAAGGAGATGCTCGGCCGGTATCGACTGAAGCAAACTCTTGTGGTTAGAGGTCCACTTCCTTAATGGAAAGCTAGCTGATTGAAATGCCTCTTGGAGCTCACGCATCATTAGCAGTGCATCGCGTTCAGAGTGCGCACCTGCCAGTACGTCGTCTACATACATGGCCGTTCAGATAATGGCACTTGCTTGCGGATAGCGGCTTTCTACATCGTTAGCGAGCTGTTGTAGGACTCTTAGAGCCAAGAATGGAGCACAATTTACACCAAAGGTCACCGTGCTAAGCTCGTAATCACCGAGCTCACCATTACGATCACGGAACAGGATTCTTTGAAAAGGTGTATGCTGCGAATTCACTAGGATCTGCCTATACATCTTTGTAATGTCGGCGTTGAACACATGTCGGCCACCTCAGCAGTTGGATGGTAAGATCGGACTGGAGTACTAGCCCCGGATAGAGTGTGTCATTTAGGCGTACGCCGTTCGTGGATTTGCTCGATGAATTAAACACGACACGCACCTGAGTGGTGGTACTTTCCGGATTAAGGACTGCGTGATGGGGCAGATAGAAGTTCTGAGGACTACTATCGGCACTGACTTGTCGCTTATGGCCCAGATCCAAATATTCTTGGATCACTTGGTCATACTGGGCTTTCAAATGGGCATCTCTTTTTAGGCGACCTTCATTTTTGAGGAATAGCGCCAATGCGATAGATCTGGAGTGACCTAAGCGGATATTTTCTGAATCGCGGAAAGGAAGAGATACTATATATCTCCCAGCTGCATTCCTTTGCGTTGTCTCTACGAAGTACTGTAGATCCTCCACCTCCGAAAACTTTGTGAGAAGTGTCTCTAGAGGATCATCTTTGTTAACGGAAACTTGCGTGGAAAAGATGAGATGGTTTTGGAAGTGTGTGATGGTACAGGACCCGTTATCACCCACCCAAAGATTGTCTCTTGCCCCATTAGGGTTCCACAGATGTTGGAACGGAAGCCGCTTAGTAGAATTGACTGAAGAATGTCGGCGCCAATGGGCATGTCAATTTGAGCGCTCTTAGAAAAGGAGGGATCGGCAAATTGGAGATCTGGCAGGACTGTGAAAGTCGTAGAAGGAATCGTGCACGACGGCAAGTTCCTTGCCAGATGTGGCAGCACATAAGCTGATGTTTCGACCTGCATTCGGGGTCGATGTGGAGAGACTATGCCGAACTGGCAAAGCTTTTGAGTTTGAGCTGCTACCGTTTGGTTTTACCCGGAAACCTGCGCTTGAACGTTTTGAAATGGATGTTTTACCCTTGTGGCTCATATGGAGTAGAAATACCAAAAGGACACCGTGCGTATTGGATATAAAAAAGTTTTGAACGTTGGCTTGATGGGTCGAGGAAGTGGACTGTATGTTGGAAGGGGCTGTTGCGGAGTGCGCGTGGGGGGTATCATCACGATGGAGGAGAGAATTATGACACTCTCGGAGCTGGTGCCCTCTCACAAAACAGTTAAGGCATAAATTCCGTTGTCGGATGAAAGTATTTTTTTCGTTGACAGACATTTAAAGAAATATGGGGCAAACGCGGATCGGATGGTTTTCTTTAGCACACAGCTTGCAGGTTTGCGCCTTTGTGCTAACCTTCGCTTCAAATGAATTAACCTTCTTTGGGGGTGCTTGATGAGCGGAATAACCCTTGGAGTGACCTGACTTATATTGGCCTTGGAATTGGGAACTTCGGCATGTCTTGTGATCTTCTATAGCCTCTAAGGTTTGATATCGCTCCATGAGGAGTTTGTCCATCTGTTGCCATGAGGGAATTGCAGCCATCTCAGTCAACGACTGCTCCCATAAGGAAAGGGTGAGCTTTTGACAATTTAGATGAGCAAAGGAACACGATGAGACAGTCCAAACTTGCTGTATTGATATCGGAATGATTGAGGGCTTCTAAACATCCTTCGAATCGTACTTTGCAGCTCCTTCAAGGCTGGACCTGACTCAAACGATACGACTTGGAGGCTAAACAAGACTTTTAATTGGCTATTTACAAGCAACCCTTTGTTCTCGAACCGGTCTTGTAAGTCCTGCCATGCGGAAAGGAAACCGACGTTAGTCAGAGGGGATTTTGAAACAATGTTTCTTGCCTCACCACTAGTTTTCGCGATTAGGTGAAAAAGCTTTTCTACAGGAGTGAGCCGAGGATTATCAATGTAGATGGCGGTGAACAGATCCCGGAAAGCGGGCCACTTTAAGTAATCACCTGAGAAAACCTCAGTGTCACACGGTGGTAGGCTGCAGCCTCTGGATTTTGGAGGTGCAACTGATGGACTTGCGCGAAGACTGCTTGTCGATTGCGCTATCTGTTCACCCAACTGTGCTGCACACCTCTAATAAACATTGTAGCAGCTGTCGTATTTGCCATGCATAGCCGAAAGATCATCATCCTTTGAATCTGGAAACAAGAGCTGGAACACTGCTTGTACTCCTGCTCTATCGTGTCCCATAGGGTCTTAACCTGGTCACGGCGGACTTGGAGCGTGTATAAGGAGGGCTCGACATTCGAGGATGCCGTAATCCTGGCCTCAAACAGGAAGAGTCGGTCAGTACTCGCAATGAAGTCGTGCATAGCCATCTTTGCAGCACTCTGCTCTATGGAAGTCTTAGCTCGGGTGGTGACTGGCACCGACTTATCACCCAAATGCGACATGGCAACCTTTCGTAGGACAGGTGTCAAAGACTCGCTCTTTGATTCCCTACGCAACGACACAGAATGCAGTCTAACAGAGTCTGATGACGTAGAGTTGCGTCGACTTAAGCTGCTTTGAGTTGGAACTGACAAATGGTTCTTATTGCCCTCTCCTTTCTCAGCTGACTTAGTAGGCTCTCACTGGAGCCTGGGTAGACGGAAGGAAAAACTTGGTGTGGCACGGTGGATGATGAAAGGAAGCCAACAACTTAAGGTTCCCTTCACCTTGAGTGAATTCCGTTTGTATATATTTGCGTGTAGTTGTATAAATCAGATGTGTTTATATAAATTATGAACGAATTTATGTGTAAATTTGTATGGATTTTATATATTTTAAATATAATATCATTGTGTTGAAAATATGTGGAAAAAATTGTGTATATTACTTCAGATGGGGACAAAAAAATTTCTTTATTTTTTGCTTTTCTTTAAATAAATTTATTTTATTTTACTTGATTTAATTCTAATGCTTGCTATTGGAATTAATTTCTTTTAATTTTATTATGTTTTATTTGTTTGTATTTTGGAATGTATGGAATGGAACGCACATAATTGGTGCAAAGGGCCACAATACAGCCAATGCTATCGATAATACTGCACCGATCGATAGGTCTGTGTATGCAAGTGTATTTAAATGTGTACAATGTATGTATGTATGTTGCACCTGCAATTGTTTGCTGTTTATGTTTATTTTATAAAATAAAACAAATGGCAACCAGGCTGCAATTTTGCGGAGACAACCCAGGAATGGAAATTTGGGCCGTGTGAACTTGATAATGTTGCCGACGGGTGATTGGATGTATTGTTGTGTTCGCTGCCGTGTGTGTGCGTCTGTTTTGTACTTTTATAAATGTGAATATGTATATATGTTGTTATTGTTACAACGTTTATTATTTATTTCAAAAAAATGTTAATAAAAGGAGCATTAGTACAACCAACTGGGAGATTGGGGCAACGATCGGAGCCAATTACGCGTGTGTATTTGTTGGGGTAGAATAAGTCTGTGTGTTAATACATACATACATATGAGCATATGTATATATAGTATATAAATCACAACTGCTTGGAGGCTGGATTCTATGGAGTGGTTATCTTGCATTCATATATTTTAAGCTCAACTAGGAGTGTGCCGGAATGAAATTTGGAGGCCAATTTTGGCAGAGCGGAGTCGGATTGGCAACTCACAGTTGAAGCTAAATATAATATGCAGATAAGCTGTTAGCACTTATTTTTGGACATAATATGGAGTAATCCACCGACGCTTGCTGGGGGGTTAGGGAGAGACTTCGGGTTAGCCTTCTCTTCTATCCGGCTCGTAGGACCATGAAAATGTGGTGGGTGGATTCTTCCGACGCTGGGGTGACTTAAATTTTTTTAGGTGCTCATGACTCGTTCGACCTGTCCGTTAGCTCGACTAGCACCAGTTGCGATTAGATGGAGCTTTATTTTTTGTGAAGAACAAAATTCAGAAATCCTAGCACCGGTGAAGCTTCTATGTACCTTTGTCGGCCACCAGGCGAGTTGGCACTCCTAATAAAGAGATCGATAATTTTAAAGCGCTAACACAGGTATTAGCATCTAGCGTGAAAGTGTGGTACAAGTAAACATATTTCGTAAAAGCATCGATCTGAACAATAATGTATTCCTTTCTATCACTCTTACCACTCAGTTTTCTACATAGGATTTTATTTCACTGTATGGCTACTATATGTAAGCCCCACCCTTATTTAAATTCTCTACCAGGTGTATTTGTTGTCAAAATTTCAATTCTAAATACGGACTTATCGCCCATGGGCTTTATGTCCGGACATAAGGCCCAGAAAAGTTCTGAGTTATATTTCAAAGTAGTGATCAAAATTTATCTTATGTCCGTGGGCTTTATGTCATGTCACCAGTCAAACAGCATATTTGCCAATATTCACTTTTCAGGTCGAGAGTGGAAATTGTTTTATATATTGTTTATTGTTTATTGTTTATTGTCTATTGTTTATTGTTTATTCAGAGTCTAACACAAAAAAAATTGCAGCTAGAATGGGCAATGTTATAAGGATATGACTGTCCAATATTGAAAGATGAAGAAGAATAGCATCGCTGGAAAAATTATGCAAACAAGTTGGCAGTATCCACATCACTGTCGGCTGTTGTGTTGTCCAGAGAAACAGAAAAACTCTTAGGATCATGTTGAAAACTTCTGCTAGGTTCTCACCGCCGTGATTTTGTCATCGACATCACGATTTATCGAAAAGATGCAAAGAGGTGTTCGCATTGGCTACATTATTGCATTCTTGTATTCTTGCATCCATTGAACAGCTGAATGGGATTTGTGTTTCTGAAAATAAAATGGATTCAGATGATAGTTATCTATTACAAGCTTTGGAGAATGACGAGGCAATGTTATTGCAAATGATGGACTTGGCAGGATTGTCACGTCCTGGCAATCAGCAAATGGAAAGAGCCCGTCGTAGCGATTGGACATTTGTAAGAAGTAAAATATTTTTCACACTTAGCTATTAAATAATAATTCAAATGTGTCCATAACTTCAATAGGCACGATTTGGCACATTTTGGGAGGAGGACGTTCCCCGCAACTGAGACGAGTTCTTTAAGGAAAGTTTCGGGTGGAGAGAAGCGCATTCTCAATTTTAGTGGAGCGGCTTCAGAGTCTGCGGAAGCAAGACACTCCATTCCGACTAGCCATTCCCTTGGAGAAACGGATCGCAATAGCTTTGTACACATTGGGATCTTCCGCGGAGTATCGGGCCATAGGAAGGCTCTTCGGAGTGTCCAAAACCATTGTGTGCACAATATTGCATGAGTTTTGCCGTGAAGTGATTGCCCAGTTAGCCAGTGACTATCTGCCAGCCAATTTTCTCACACAGGAAACGGTAACCGACTGCGTGAGAGAATTTGAAGCTCTTGGATTTCCGCAATGCTTCGGAGCTATAGGTAAAGAATACTTAAATAGATTCAGCGAAAATAATTGTATAATTTGTGTTACTCATAGATGGCTGCCATATTGAGGTGAGGCCCCGGGCTGAAGACGCAGTGGATTATCGGAACTACAAGGGTTGGTACTCAACGGTGCTATTTGCTTTGGTCGACTATCGGTAGGATGCTACTTTTATAATTAACCATGCTCTTTTATATTTGGACCATTAGTTACAGATTCACTTACATAAGTGTTGGGTGTCCAGGTCGCTGTCACGATTCCCAAATATTTCAAAAATCAAATTTGAAAAGAATTTTGGATAAAAGCGATTTACTGCAAAAAAACTGCAAGACCATAAATGGGACCGAGGTACCCAAAGTTGTACTTGGCGATTCGGCTTTTAGATTCCAAAGGAATATTATAAAGCCATACCCATTCTCCGTAGAGGCAACTCCAGAGCAGCGCGCTTTTAATTATAACTTGTCGAAGGTCAGGCGAGTTGTGGAGAATGCGTTTGGTCATCTAAAGGCCCGCTTCCGTCGGATCGGAAAATGATTAGACAACAGTTTTGAGAAGACTCCTCAGATTTTCGCATGCTGTTGCATCTTGCACAACTTCTGCAACATGCACAACAGCTCCGTTTCTGAACATTGGCAACGGGATTCTGAATCATTCCAGCACCACTAACAGCCAGATCATCAAGTGTGGCTTGGAAACTACTCGGAAAGTGCCAAACAATTCAGCATACACTTGCTACATATTTTGCAGATATATCAACTGAATAAAGTATTTTTACCAAATCAAATTTTCTAGATTTTTATTTTTACAGTTTCTTTTGGTTCTTTGTAGCTAAGCCTTAATTTAAATAAAAAAAATAAAATTAAACAGCAGACCAAAGGGCCAAAGCCGAGTTTTTCACAGTCTCTTTTTTCTTTTTATATTAATTATTTAACTTAAACATCTAATTGTTTGAGGCATTTGCTCTCTTCCTTTCCTCTTTCTTTTCCAAGTGAGCCATCACACGGTTATGGAAACTGACCGACTCGTCCACCATACGCTCCATGGCAGCCAACTTACGCTCCTCGATGTCGAGAAACTTGTCCTGCTTGTCCAGACGTCGACGTTTAGGCTGCAAGCCCGATGCATCATGTAACGAACCTTTGAGTCTGCCGACTTTCGCTCAGGGCAGTCGTGGATCGCTCCAACAAATATATAAGTATTGAGTTGGTATTGAAATAATAAGACCGATGGTGATTTCGTTTTATGCCGGTTTATTGGCCTTAGAATCCTATTGTACAATCTCGATGACTAACGACTAGGACTTAGCTTACGTGGCTTCGTCTGAGCCGTAAATCTACTCCAACGGCTTGTCTAGTATGGCTACGGACACTGCTGGCACCACGATTCGCCTTAACACGTTGGCAAAGTCGCCCAACTCGTCGGCTCTCGTTTAGTACCGCATAGCTTCTATCCGGTAGCTTCCTAGGTCTCTCTGGGCTGGTGGAACTTGCACCGTTTCCTGCTGGCAGCACGATCCGTCTGGCGCACTGGTTAAACCACGCAGATTCGCCGACCCTTCGTGTCTCTCGCACAGCTCAATTGGTTACGTTTGGTTCAAGCACTCACTCTGTTCCTTGACTCCTGGTGGTATTCCCTCGATGAATGCTCTGCTTGCTTTCACTCGCGTTGGTGATTCGCACTCGATTAGAAACCGCGCACTGGGGACTGACACTCGGGTTAAAATGACTCACACTCTGCTTCGAACTCTCACGGAATGTCTTGTCCCCAGCCGCGAGTCCCATTTATATGGCTTCCAAGACTCGGCTAAGCTGCGCATTGGTTCTGCTTTAGTCTCACAAGTCCCGTTGTTGCCATGCGCGGTTTTTGCAGCTTCATGAGTACCGTTGTTGCCATGCGCGGCCAGCCCAGTGGAAATTTCCACTGTCGCTGACCTCAGCCTCCGTTGGTGTAAGTGCGACCACACACACTCGCCCTCCTGCTGTCTCTTTCTAGCGCTCCATTCTAACGGGAACTCTCTCCGCTCTGGTGAGCTCAGCAACGGTAAGCCATGCTTCGCTCTTCACTTCGCCCTTCAGCCCTTGCAGCCCAATTCGCCGCACATCTTAACCCTTATGTGGCCGGCATTCCTTCCCCTACTTCTAAGCTTACATTCGGAAATTAACATTAGTATTAGATATATCTTACATTTAATAATTTATAATAGGTATAAATAAGCTTATTCTTAACCCTTGCCCCCGCTGTGAGACTTCAACCAAAGTCTTCACACTCCTCCCTTACTTTAGTAACGAAAAAACTCTTAACTCGCCGACCTCATTCGCTTCTCCCGTTTTAAACCTTCAAATTTCCGTTTCCCGCTTAAATTTCCCTCAACCGTCTTCCTAACGTTCTTTTCACACACTCCCCCTATTTCCCCAAATGGACAGTTCCCCCATCCCCCCTCCCCCCTCATGTAAGTACTCGTTCCAACTTTTCACGTTATCAATTTTTATTTCATTTGTTTTATTTTGTTTTGTTTTCCTCTCTCTACTGTGGCTCCTCCCGGAACACCCGGACCCCCATCCGTCCCAGCTTGATGCGGAACCGACCGATGGCCAACAACAAGATGTGTGAGCGTCGCGCTTCTCCGGCCTGGAACCATGGCTGCTCCAACGCACCCTTCAGCTCAGCTGGCCACTCCGATGCCTGCAAGAGCCGCCTCCTGGCCGGCCGCCAAGGCCCCGTCTGTTGCCAAGACTGTGGCTGAGCTTAGAGTGGGGTCGCGCCCTTGCTCCAATCCTCCTGGGTGGAATGCGCTCGCTGCAAGGGTGGTGGTCGCACGCGCACGCGCACGTTCGCCTGGCTCGGGCAGTACCGTGGCTCCAACCAAATGGGATCCGCCGTTCGCTGCTGCTGTTGTTGTTGTTGCGCCGGCTGCTGCTGTTGTTGCGCCTGGCTCGGGCAGGACCTTGGCTCCAACCAAATGGGATCCGCCGTTCGCTGCTGCTGTTGTTGTTGTTGCGCCGGCTGCTGCTGCTGTTGTTGTTGTTGTAGCGGCTGTGGACGAGAGTAATGTACGCATTTTGTGGGGGTTATAGGAAGAAGAAGAATAGAAAGGAGAGTTAAGAAAATGAAATGGGGGTGATGTGATGGAGGGTTAAGTGTGTGTGTGTGTGTTTGACATCGAGTTTCCCAGGTCTAAGCCAAGAAATGCTGCAACGAGTGTAGGTTGGGTCCAGAGTTGATGTGGCGTGAGGTGGGTGGGGTCCGATGGGCAGTTGAAGAGGTGTAGGGTGTCATGTGGGGCTTGCCCACATTTGGGACATTCATCTACGACCATCGGGTTTATCCTGGAGAGGTAGCAGTTTAGCGAAGCAGAGTATCCGGATCGCAATTGTGCCAAGGTCGTTCGGGTACTTCTGGGCAGGATTTTCTCGGCATCACTTAGAGGTGGAGGCCTACCTCCCAGAACGACATTTGGAGCGAGTCGGGTGATCGCTACGGCAACTGTGCTTTGATGAATGGCTGCTTTCGCTAAATTTGCTTCAGAGTTGGTAATCGTGGTGGCGTCTCCTGAATGAGCAAGTACTTCCGGCAGGTGAATGCGCAAGTCTTGCCTGCTGGTTCTCGGGGGCAGTGAGACTTGGAGAGCCTGGAAGTTGGGATGCTCTTCTACAAGGCCATTGGCTAGGAACTGCTTAGATAGGAGGTTGCAGTGGTCGCGCACGCCGAGCATGTGGGTCTCCTCGTGAAGGTGGTCCACATAGGTCATGGTGTGGCATCCAGTGATGGTGCGTAGGGCAGCATTTTGGGCACGTTGGAGGTTGCCCCACTGCGTGTCGCTGAGAGCCGCTGTCCATGCCGGAGCGGCATAGTCGAACTGGACCCGACCAATAGCCTTGTATGTGACCAGCAGTGTCTCCTTTTCTTTTCCCCAGGAGCTGCCAGCGATCGCCTTGAGTGCCCTGTTTCGTTCTCTAACTTTGCGGGCTGTGTTTTCCGAGTGCCTCGCAAAAAAGAGCAGGTTGTCGAACGTCACTCCCAATATTTTTGGGTATTTGCAGAGTGGGAATCTGTAGCTCGTCCACAGTGACGTTGAGCTGGGCGTTCACAATCTTTGTCCAGCTAGTCAGCTATGCGGATGACTGCACCATCCTCGGATCGGATAGGGACTATAATAAGGTAGTTGAGAGTCTAAACTCCTACCTCCCGACAGTCTCCGCATACCTGGCTAGCCGGAAATCTATCGCTCTCCCCAGGAAAATCCAGCGCCACCCTGTTCACTACCTGCTGCTGCTGTTGTTGCGTCTGCTGTTGTTGTTGCGCCTGCTGCTGTTGCGGTTTTGGCCATTGCCATGGCCCAGGCTCCAGCTCCTCCACGTCGGCCCTGGACTCTGCGCGCATATCCACCAAATTCGGTGGAGGTTGTGGTGCCGGAGGCGGACTGGCGGGAATCTCCTCGATGATCACGCCATCTTTGCCATCCTTGCCCCATGCATCGGCCGCCACCTTTTCCTCCGGCCTCAACCACACCGACTCCATCGACGTGTCTCTGTCCTCACTCTCCGACTCACTCCCTGCCTCGCTCATTGCTGCTTCCGCCGGTCGACTAGGCTCCACTGATCGGGGTGAGGAGCATTCCGACGTGGGGGATGCCCCCAAGGACCACGTCGGCGTTGACACCGTCGACGTCCTGGACCGTATAGGCGAGGCCTCTAGGTCCAGCACATCGTCTCGCTTCCTCCGGATCAGGCGCCTCGTCTTTTTCTGGCCCTGGTGAGTCACCTTGCCCGCGTTCCTCCGCCCACTGAATGGCAGTCGTCTCTGGCCCCCGGCTAGGTTTTTCGCCCTTAGCCGTGCCAAATCCTCCTCAGCCCTCGTGAGCTTCCCCCGCCCTTCTCCCACCTCGCACGCCTCGCCAGTTATATGTTTGGCCCGGCGGCTGGGACCGGCTGGCTTCGCATCACTTTCGCGAAATTGTTCTGCACGTGCTCCTGACATTTTTTCGAATGACCGACATTGGCTGCCCATCTTGCCCTTGAAGCTAACCTCTGTCGCTGCGCAGCCGCGACCGCGGCTTTGTCAGCAATTCATTTGCATATTGGACAGGCGGAGCTCAGGACATAACGGCTCTATCGCAGCCTGCTGTCTCGCTCACACATATAGCTGCTTATGCTCTTTCTCACTGGGTGCCTTGCGGGTTGTTTTTCGCCGCGCTTAACCCTTATGTTAAGCCCAATGGATACAAAAGTGCCGCATATAATCAATTAATTATTATATTCTCGATCAGCATGAATAATTTTACAAATGATTTCCTGTTCCCTTTTTATACCCTTGCAGAGTGTATATTAAAATTGTCGAGATGTTTGTAACGCATAGAAGGAAGCATCTCCGACCATATAAAGTATATATATTCTCGATCAGCATGACGAGCTGAGTTGATATAGCCATATCCGTCTGTTTCTATGCGATTTTCTCCGTCAGTTCGAAAGCTATCGCGACCAAACTTTCCATGAATGCTTATAGTACAACAACGCTGCACACTAATCGAAATCGGCCGGATCGGATGACAATTGCATATAGCTGACATAGAAACGATCGGTCGAAAAACTTGTTTTAATGAAAAAACTGTATTGATTCAAATGATACCGTCATCAGACTTCGTATTTATAAGTTTTCTATGCTTTTTAATGATTTCACCAAGTTTGGTCACGATCCGAAGACTATGAAGTAAAGCTACCATAGAAAGTTAGGCTTGAAAACTAGTCTTAGAAAGAAAAACCTTTTGTTTCCGGTGGAAGGGCCATCAAAATTCATACGAGCTGCAAGGGTATATAAACTTCGGCGGAAGAGCCGAAGTTAGCTTTCCTATATTTTTTTTTTCATAATTTTATTCCCTTTTTTTTCTCCATATTTCCCATATTCATTTTAAAAAAAATGTTGTTTAATTTGCTTTTCTTTTCCAATTTATTTACTCAAGATCTGACCATTTCGTTTTGTTTTTTTTCATCTACCCTTCTTGGTGCTCCCTGCCTGATCTTGGTCTGCTGTTTCCTCTTCTGAATCGTAGTGTGGCTTAAGTCCGCTGACGTGGGCTGTGCGTGCGCGACGGCTACCAGGCTCCCGAAGCTTGCAAATCACTGGAGAGGTGAACCCCACCACTCTAAATGGTCCTGCAAACCTAGGTGCCAATTTTGCTGCGAATCCTTCCGCCGCATTGGATACGTGATTCTCCTTTACCCAGACAAGATCCCAAATTGATGGTTTCCACGCCCGTCGGCGTAAGTTGTAGTGTCTAGCCTGATCTTGTGCCGCGCGTTCTGAGTTCCTCCGTACAAGCTTAAAGATTTCTTTTAATTTGTCTGCATTATTCGTGGGATCTTGTGCTGCTTGCCCCGTACCCAAAGCTGTTTCATCAAACAAAGCTTGTGGTAGTCTGAGGCTCCCGACCCTGAGTAATAAATACTGGGCTGTAACCAGTGGACTCGACCACACTGGTGTTAACCGCTAGCATTATCTCGGGCAGAGCTTCATCCCAAACCCTCTGAACCTGTCCTGCAAATTTGGCTACCATTGTCTTTACCGTTTGGTTGACCCGCTCAGTGGGATTTTCTTGCGGCGTATACGGAGCGGTATACTGGAGTCGCAATCCCAACTTCTTGACAAATTTTGTGAACATTTTACTCGTAAATTGGGCTCCATTATCTGTAACCAGTACTTTGGGTACCCCAAAACGAGCTAAAATTCATTCTCGGAACGCCCTTTGCAGTGATGCAGCCGTAGCTTTCCGCAGAGCCAAAAATTCTGTCCATTTTGAAAATCTATCCACCATTACCAACAGCATAGTGTTTCCATGCTTTGACCTTGGCAAGGGTCCCACAAAGTCGGCACACACCGTGGCCCAAGGCTCTTCTGGGACTTGTGTCAACATTTTCCCTGCTGCTTGTAGTTGGCTGCACTTATATTTCTGGCAAATTTCACATTTGCTTACATATACTCTGACATCTCGATGCATCCCCGGCCAATAATACCGCGATGCCACTCGAGCTATTGTTTTACGGCTTCCCGTATGCCCCGCCGTGGCTTCATCGTGGTTTTCTTCTAATACTCTTTTCCGCTGGCTTAAAGGTACGCACAGCTTCCACGCCACCACATTTTCGTGACCTGCTCGATGCGGAATAAGCCGAAACACATTATTTCCCTCAATCAAGTAGTCCGGAAACTTTTGCGCGTTAGTTTTAATTCTTTCTATCAGCTGTTGAATCCAAGTGTCGCCTCTTTTTGGGGCCTCTTGTGATTCCTTTGACACAGATAGTTGTCGGCATATTTCCTCTTGCATTGGTTGGCGAGACAGTGCGTCTGCCACCACATTCAGTTGCCCCTTCCGATATTTCACCTCAAAATCGTACTGCTGTAGTTCTAAAGCCCATCTAGCTATCCTTCCTGCTGGACTTTCAATACTGTTTAACCATTTCAATGCCAGATGGTCGGTGATCACGCTAAAATGGTATCCTTCTAAATAAGGTCTAAGTTTTCTTATAGCCCAAACAATCGCCAAACATTCCTTTTCGGTTGCTGAATAATTCCTTTCAGATCCGTTTAATGTCCTACTTGCATACGATATTCCTCGTTCCCCGTCTTTGCCCATTTGGGTAAGAATGGCACCGATTCCATAATCACTTGCATCGGTTTGCAAAGTAAATGGTCTCTCAAAATCTGGACAAGCAAGTACTGGATCAGACGTGAGTTTTTCCTTGACCTTTTCGAAAGCCTGTTGTCTTTCGGGTGTCCAATCCCATTTTGTGCCTTTTTTTAACAAAGCACTCAGCGGATGGACCGAAGTCGCAAATCCTGGTACAAATCGCCTATACCAAAAGGCTACTCCCATATATTGCCGAAGTTCTTTTACGTTTGAGGGAGGTTTTAGCTCCGCTATTGCCGCTACCTTGTCGGGATCGGTGCGAATACCCTGATCCGTCACTTAGTGGCCCAAATATTTTAGCTCTTTCTTGAAAAACTCGCATTTTTCTGGATTTATTTTCAGATTTGCCGCCTATAACAATAATGTCATCTAAGTACGCAAATGCTTTCGGCATCATTTCGGGCCCAATGACCTTGTCTAGTGCCCTTTGGAACGTTGCTGGGGCTGACGTAGGACCAAACGGCATTACTCTCCACTGAAATAACCCTCTGCCTGGTCCTGTAAATGCCGTTAAAGCTCGACTTTTCTCCTCCATTGGAATTTGCCAATACCCATTCTTTAAATCAAGGCTGCTAATGAACTTAGCTTCCATTAACTGGTCTAAAATGTGATTTATTCTTGGCAAGGGGTACGCATCCTTGATTGTTTTCTCGTTCATGTCCCTAAAATCCATACATAGTCTCCATTTTCCCGTTTTCTTCTTCACCATCACTATCGGAGCACTGTGTGGGCTATTTGATGGCTCTATGCAGCCCTTTGCCAGTAATTCATCGACCTGCGCATTTATTTCCACTTCCATTTTTGGATTTTTCGGGAAATACCTTTGTTTTACCGGTCTGTCGTCCTTTACTACTATCCGGTGTTCTGCCACCGTTGATGTTCCTGACATCCTCTCAAAGACCGCTAATTGCTTCTTAAGAAATTCTTCTATTTTTCCATTCTTTATGTTGGCATTTTCCCTTTCTTTTGCTTCCTCCTGTACCACTTTTACTGCGACTGTCAGTTTTTCCTCTAACCAGCCGTTTCTTCCTCGCACGTGGCATTTTTAATACGTGTCCTCCACACACCAGTTCCACTCCCATTCCAACTAAAAAAATCCCATCCTAGTACCAGGGCGTCTATAATTCCCGGCATTATCAGCAGCGATATTTTCCTGCTGCTATTGCCAAAGGATATATCGACCTCAAGCGATTCGCAAATCTCGCTTCTCCTACCATCTGCTAGTTTAAGCTGTTTCCTTGTTTCACTCAGGTTTCCTGCTTTTCCCAATGTTTTAGCTAACGACTGGCTGATGAAGCATGTCGTCGCCCCCGTATCCACCGTTGCCTTGACCTCGTGCTCTTCTATTCGCACTGTTGCCGTCAACTGCTCTCCCTCATCCTGCAACCGACCGATTAGTTTTGAGGGGCTGTTTGTGTCGACGCCCGCTCGGCCCTCGGTTGCGGAAGTCGTTGATCGTTTCCCGAGGTTCTACAGCAATTAAAGCTACGCACTCCTATTCTTCCGCACTGCCAGCAAAACTATAATTGCCGGTTTCTGCATTCCCTGGCCCAATGTCCTTGCTGTCCGCACCGTCGGCAAGCCTGTGCTGGGTTTGTCACAAACGTGTTCGCACTGTTCACATTTCTCGGCGCCGGTTGTGGTTCTGCCTGGCTCACCTTCCATACAACGCCGGCATGCTTCCACTCTCCCAGGCGCGAAACTTGAACCCGTGCTACTATTGTGTCTAGCTCTGTTTATTTTCTTCCCAAAACTTTTTCTTGTCGCTCTCTAAGGTCTCGAAATCGTCCGCCAGTTCCATTAACGCGTCCAATGTGGAGCACTCAAATGGTCGGACAAACATTCTGAGTGCTGGCGTGCTATTATCGTGTATAATTTTGATTTGTTTGGCCACTGTGAAACGTAGTGGTCGCATTAGCGTTTGCATCTCTACCATGTATATTTTGAATGGTTCCCCCAATCTCTGCTTCCTTAGATGCACTTCCTGTTCGAGCTTTTGGAAATAGTCTCGAGGCAGAAAATATCCCTGGAAGCTTGTAACAAATGCCTCCCACGTCGACCACTGCCTGTTATTTGCTATAAACCAATTCAATGCCATTCCTTTCAAGAGTTCTGGCATTGCTCTCGGTATCATATCCAAATCTAGCCCATACTTTATTGTGGACCACTCTACTCGCTCCAGGAAGTCAAATGGCTTTCCTTTTTCGTCAAAACTAAATCCCCATTCGCGCACTTGGTTCGCCACTTTGGAATAATCTCCCAAGGCTGCAACGTGTGGTCGTGATGCGGGACATGTTGCACTGGCTTGTGATATTAGTGGTTTTCCTGGTTCTAACGTTTGGCCGTGCATGGATGCTCTGCGGACTCTCCGGAATTGAAAATTCCGTCAGATCCCCGCCTCCAACTGCACCCAACAAAGGTGGCTTAGGTGAATTTTTTCTGTGCCTTCGAGCCAGTTCTTCAACCTGAGGTCCTACTATAAAATTTTGTTCCATTTTCTGGACCCACTCTCCAAAAACTTTTCTCATTTCATCCAGAGTACCCTCCATCTCTATGCCGATCTCTCGTGCATATTTCATAAGTTCCTCTTTTTTGAGGTTATAAACCCACGACCGTAACATTTTGATTTCAAATTTTCTGCTTCACTTTACCCTTCTGTCAATATTTTCCAATACCAAAACCACGTTGGACGCCAATTGTAACGAACCTTTGAGTCTGCCGGCTTCCGCACAGGGCAGTCGTGGATCGCTCCAACAAATTTATAAGTATGGAGTTGGTATTGAAATAATAAGACCGATGGTGATTTCGTTTTATGCCGGTTTATTGGCCTTAGAATCCTATTGTACAATCTCGATGACTAACGACTAGGACTTAGCTTACGTGGCTTCGTCTGAGCCTTAAATCTACTCCAACGGCTTGTCTAGTATGGCTACGGACACTGCTGGCACCACGATTCGCCTTAACACGTTGGCAAAGTCGCCCAACTCGTCGGCTCTCGTTTAGTACCGCACAGCTTCTATCCGGTAGCTTCCTAGGTCTCTCTTTGGCTGGTGAAACTTGCACCGTTTCCTGCTGGCAGCACGATCCGTCTGGCGCACTGGTTAAACCACGCAGATTCGCCGACCCTTCGTGTCTCTCGCACAGCTCAATTGGTTACGTTTGGTTCAAGCACTCACTCTGTTCCTTGACTCCTGGTGGTATTCCCTCGATGAATACTCTGCTTTCTTTCACTCGCGTTGGTGATTCGCACTCGCTTAGAAACCGCGCACTGGGGACTGACACTCGGGTTAAAATGACTCGCACTCTGCATCGAACTCTCACGGAATGTCTTGTACCCTGCCGCGAGTCCCTTTTATGTGGCCTCCAAGACTCGGCTAAGCTGCGCATTGGTTCTGCTTTAGTCTCAAAAGTCCCGTTGTTGCCATGCGCGGTTTTTGCAGCTTCATGAGTACCGTTGTTGTCATCGGCCAGCCCAGTGAAAATTTCCATCTTAACCCTTATGTGGCCGGCATTCCTTCCCCTACTTCTAAGCTTACATTCGGTAATTAACATAATTTTTAACATTAGTATTAGATATATCTTACATTTAATAATTTATAATAGGTATAAATAAGCTTATTCTTAACCCTTGCCCCCGCTGTTAGACTTCATCTAAAGTCCTCACAATCAGTCATTTTTCTGCTGCTGTTAAGGTCGCTCTCCGAATCCAAATTCCCTTCTTCGGTGTATCGGGAGAAGTCTGCGAAAATTTCTTGTTTTATATACAAAGCATATTTATTTTTTGAATATTCTCACCTGTACTGTCAACTGGGTCAATTATTATCGACTTCGACACGCTCAAAATGCAGGACACTTTTTCAAAGTGCTCCCAGGTGGATTGGCTGCCGCCTGATTGTCCAACTTTTCCAAGCTCCAACCTTTAAGACATAAATTTAGTTCACGCATTTATTAGATTCTTTTGTATTGTCAATTTTTCATATTGTCAATTTTTGTTTTGACCTCTACTGGCGTCGGTCCGAACATTTTCATTTCCTTAAAAATGTGGGAGTTTTTTCTTGGCCCACGGAGTGCCGCAATATATTCCTCCCAAAGCTCCAGCAGCGTAGCTGTGGACTCTGGTGTCCAGGCAAATCTGCTGTCTCCTGTTGTTATAAAATTTGCATTTTTATAATTCATATCACTTTCTTTAAAATAATTATTAAATTAACCTGCTTGTTTGGCCATGGTGATTTTCTTTTTTTGTTGTTCACAAACAAATTGTTATCGTTATCGAGGTGACCGCGCAATTTTACTGAGCTTCCGAAAATATATTTAAAGTTCCTGTTTTAAATCGAATGTTAATTAACATAAACATCACAAAGATTAGTATAAGCACAATCACTAAAATCCAGCTAAAGCTCTGAGTTTAAATTGTGCGCTTGGACGAAAAATAAACCAGAAAGAAATCACAATATAAGCTAAACAAATACTAGTGCAATCGTCAAAACACCCACAAGGCAATTTCAAACACACACACACACAACTGAAACTCCAACTGAACAAACACTTAATTACACTAGTTTACAGCATTTTGTATCCCGGTCATTTGGCAGTCAAAAGCTAGTTTTTTCATTGTAAAAAAAGGTACCTCTATAAAAATGAGTATATCTTTAGATTTAGCTTGTAGATTTTAAAATGGTCACTTACACTTGACAGAGAATTTAATGCCCTGTTAATCATTCATACATCACCTTTTAATCCGTTGGTAAACTTCGCGGCTATTAAGGTGTTAATCGGCAACTTTGCTTTAAATTTATCACTTTTTGAAAAAAGCAAGATTTCAATCGCGATTTTCTCCATGAAAATAATTCTCCAAAATTAATTTTTTCGCTGATCATCATAGAAACATCCATTACAATACTAATGCCACGTATTTCACTTAAATCCGTTGAAGAATAAAGAAGTTATTGGCCCTTAAGTACGAAATTGAAGGTTTAAAGTTCATACAAATAGACTTAGCTTCAATGATTTTTTGTTCATCATAGGAGGCATAGTTAACATTCAAATTTGTATTTTTAAAGGCTACTGTGTGCTGTCAGATTTATTCTGTGGCTGTGGAAGTGTTTGTAATTTTGAAAATTGAAAATGAGTGCAGAAAGCCGTCAAATTCGATGCAGAAATGATCCAAAAAAGTTCTGTTACGCTTGCGGACGTTATATATTTTCGACTAAGAGACCATTTTCAACAACGTTGCAAGAAGCTTATCGCTTGTATTTTGGATATTCACCTAAGAATGTTGATATGTTGTGGACCCCAAGTGTTTTATGCAATACATATAGAACCACTTTGACGATGTGGAAGACAGGCGCAAAGTGTGTATATATGAATACTACTATAACACTCGTTATTTAATATTTTGGTATCATAGGCGCTACCTGCCTTTTGATGTTCCGGCAGTTTGGAGAGAGGCAAAATCCCACGTTACAGATTGCTATTTCTGCTTGACAACAGTAAAATTACGTGGACGTTTTCGAAATGTCATATATCCCCAAGTGGATTCTTTCACAAAACCAGTTCCACATATACCTTCGCTAGTACGACCTGTTTGTCCAAGAAAGCACCATGAGCTTAACAATCCTAGTTCATCAACAGAATCTAGCATGAGTGATGCGGAAGTTAATATTACTCCACTCCTCTTCACACAGTCCGCACTTAACGACTTAATAAGTGATCTAGATCTGTCAAAGGAAAAATCAGAAATATTGCGGGAAAGAAAAATGTTGACATCTGATGTAAAATGTTCTTTTTACAGAGACCGACATCTGCAATTTTCGAAGTTCTACACAAAAAATGGAGGTGTCTGCTATTGCCACAATATCCATTTATTATTCGAAGAATTTGGAGAGCAGTGATTCTCGGCTTTTTATTGATAGCAGTAAGTTGAGCCTGAAAGCTGTACTATTGCATCAAGGAAACAATAAGCCCTCCATTCCATTGGCGCACGGTGTTAATCTAAAAGAATCTTATGAGTCGATGGCCTTGGTTTTAAATCTAACCAAATATGAAGATCATAAGTGGAAAATTTGTGCAGACCTTAAAGTTGTTGCAATGCTTACTGGCCTGCAGCAGGGTTACACAAAACATATGTGTTTCCTTTGCAAATGGGATAGTCGGGCTCATAGGCTGTATTATGCTCAGAAAATTTGGCCTAGCAGAGCAGAATTTATTATTGGGCAACACAACCTTAAATTCAAGGCATTAATTAAAAAAGAACAAATAATTCTGCCCCCTTGCATATAAAGCTAGGTCTTTTTAAAAATTTTGTGAAAGCTTTACCAAAACTTGGCGCATCTTTTGATTACTTAAAAAGAATATTTCCAAATATATACGACGCAAAAATAAAAGAAGTTATATTTGTGGGACCGCAAAATAAAAAAATTAATTGGAGACACCAAATTTAGATCGACCTTAACAATTCCTGAGGCTAATGCATGGGACTCATTTTGTCGAGTGGTTGCTAACTTTTTAGGCAACTTGCGAAGTTCCGACTATGAGGAAACCATCGAAGGCTTGCTTAAAAACTACAAGAAAATAGGTAATAACTGTTGTATTTTCTAATTTGATAACTAACTAGCTAGATTTTTTTAAAATAGGTGTGAGCATGTCCTTGAAAATTCATTTCCTTCACTCCCACTTAAACTTTTTCCCGGATAATCTTGGTGATGAGAGTGATGAGCATGGGGAGCGCTTTCATCAGCAGATTAAAGATATGGAGCGGCGATATAAAGGTTATTGGGATGAAGCGATGATGGGAAACTATTGTTGGTTTCTCATTAGAGAAAATAATATTTCCCCAAGAAGAACAAGTCAATCAAAATTGTCGCACTTTTAAAACACTTAATAAGAAATAAACTTCTCATGCAATTTAATAAAAGCATAAAAATTCGATATTGGTACTTAAAGGCCAATAACTTCTTTATTATTCCAAAGATCTCTATACAATACATGGATGCAAACCGAAATCTTCAAGTCGTATAAAACTTATCTTAGGGAATCGATTCTCAAATTTACAAGTGTCTTAAGGTTAGAGTTTTACTATTAAAGAACCGAACCGTTTTGCTTTCGGTTTTGGCATTGGTTCTGAATTTTTTTGACTCGACTTCTTGCATTAATTCTTCAATTTTGAATAACCAAAACTACAGCAGACACAGAATAAATCTGACAGCACATAGTAGCCCTTGAAAATAAAAGTAACTATGCCTAAGTGAAATACGTGGCATTAGAATTGTAATGGATGTTTCTATGATGATCAGCGAAAAAATTAATTTTGAAGAATTTTTTGCATGGAGAAAATCGCTATTAAAATCTAGCTTTTTTTTAAAAAAGTGATAAATTTAAAGCAAAGTTGCCGATTAACACCTTAATAGCCGCGAAGTTTACCAACGGATTAAAATGTGTTGTATGAATGATTAATAGGGCATTCAATTCTCTGTCAAGTGTATCAGACCAAATTAAAATCTACAAGCTAAAACTGAAGATATACACATTTTTAGAGAGGTATCTTTTTTTACAATGAAAAAACTTTTTCGCGATTTCTCGAAAACGGCCCCGCCAAAAAATTATTGAACCTGATTTTTGGAATCAGCGGACGGTTTTACATATGAAATTACCGCCAAATGTCCGAAATCGCGAAATTTTTATTAATTTGTAAACTAGTGTTATCAGCCCAAAAACAACAACAATGGCTCCTCCTACCAAGCGTCAACGGGAAAAAACCGCAATCGACCTGATGCCTGGTCGCTCCTCCGATGCTTCTTCCATGGAGTTACTCGGATTCATTGACCAGAGATTTGAGCAGCAGGCGGAGCTGATAAAGTCTAACATCCAGGCTACTGAACTACGTATCCTTGAAGTCCTACAGGAACGGATGAACAGTATGGCTGCTGAGCTCCATCAGCTGGCGCAACGAGTTCTTAAGCTGGAGCTTGAGAACAATAATGGATATGCTCAAGCCTTAAAACAGCAGGTAGATGCACTGGTAGCTAAATTTGAAGCTAGGCTTGTTTCTCAGGCAAGCGAGAGTGTCGCTGCCGATCTCCGGATGCATGGCATCCCATTCAACGAGGGCGAAAATCTGATGGCCATCTTTAAGACCCTCTGTTTCTCGCTGAAGATCACATCGCCCCCCCGGGTGAAGGAAATTTTTCGGGTGAGACAGCGACAGTCGACGACTGTGGATCCGGTGATCATCGTAAAGCTGGAGCACGTTCGCAATAAGAGTTTGGTTTTGCGGACCATTGGGCAGTACCGGCGGGAGACAAAGCAACAACTAAACCTCCGCAAGGTTTATGTCTCCAATAGAGGATAATTTGGGAGGTTCCACTACGAGCATAATAACAAGAATTCTATGCCAACAACGAAAAGGATTAAACGTGGTTCATATAAATGCTCAGAGTTTGATAAGGAAAATGGACGAGTTTAGGCATATTTTTGTTAAGTCGAATATAGATGTTATGTGTGTGTCTGAAAATTGTTTTGTTTCAGAATCTTGTGATACGTTATATGAATGTGATGGCTATGTGTTATATCGATCTTACCGTGTAGAACATGCAGGGGGAGTGGCAATATATATTACGAATAGACTTAAGAGTAGGCTTATTCATAAAAACGTGCCTCACAGTACCATTGAATATATTTTTATCGAATTAATCAACAAACATCTGGACCAAAAACTATTAATTGGGTGCATTTACCGCCCACATCGAAATACTGACTATTCAGAACTACTCAATGTAGTATCTGACCTTTCTGTGATATACACCGACGTTATACTAGCTGGTGATTTCAATAGTAACATTGACATCTCGTTTACTTACAGGGACTTCAGGGCAATTGACTATATCAACTTGAGGAATGAATTCCATAAATATAACAGGGACTATATTTATACCCTGCCGAACCCTGATAGCCAATTAAATGCTTTTCACAATAATTTCAACCGATTGTTCGATACTTGTGTGCCTTTAAAAACTAAGAAAATTAAACCCAAAGATACACCCTGGTTCAATAATGAAATTAGGCGCTGCATATCATTGCGAGATGCTGCCTACAAAAAATGGAAGCGCTACCGCACACAGGACACTAAACTATTCTTTACGAACCTAAGAGCAAAAGTAGTTAAAATGATACGAAACGCATAAAACAACTTCTACAAATCAAAGTTTTCCAGTGAACTTACATCAGCACAAATATGAAGGGACTTAAAAGGTATGGGGATAGGAAAAACAGACCAAGACTGGACAATGTCTTGCACCTACCCATAATATGTATGTCAATTGTGTTCCCATTTGTGATAATAGTTTTAGCTTTATGTGTGTAAGGTCTTGTGATGTCCTAGAAAGTATACTTAAAGTAAAGTCCAATGCTGAAGGTTTTGATAAACTTAATCCTAAATTTCTAAAAATTCTGTTACCAATGCTGCTTGACCATATCACACATATATAAATACTGTTCTACGACATCGACTTTTCATGACAAGTGGAAGACAGGTAATATTCTCCCTATTTGTAAACCCAATGGCGAATACAGGCCCATATCCATCTTGCCATTTTTATCAAAAGCTTTTTAGCAGATAATGGTCAGTAGAAACTTCTTTATAGAAAATTCTCTATTAACCCAAAAGCAATCCGGCTTTCGAAAAAACAGGAGCTGTACAACAAACGCTGTTGAGAGTTGCGGAGGACATCCGCAAGCAGCTTGACGACAGTAATGTCTCTTTTCTGACATTACTGGACTACAGCAAAGCCTTCGACACTGTAGATCATGATATTTTATTCACAAAGTTTAAGAATTTATACAATCTTTCGACGTCTGCACTAAATCTAATAAAAACATATCTTGTAGACAGACGGCAAGCTGTAGTGTCGGGCAAATCTATGTCAAATGTATTACCCATTAAGCGAGGCGTTCCTCAGGGTTCGGTGTTAGGTCCTTTTCTGTTCTCTATTTATATAAATGACCTTCCTTATAATCTGTCAAATTGTGATGTCCATATGTATGCCGATGACGTTCAATTATATGTTAGTGGGCCGTTACGGGAGATTAATGTTTGTGTAAGTGTATGCAATAGTAAATTAGATGCAATAAGCAACTGGGCTGATGCAAATGGGCTAGGACTTAACCCTCTGAAGTCCAAATGCCTAATTATTTACAAGAAAGCAATAGACACCAGACAGTGGCTAAACTCACTATTGGAGGAACCGCTATTGAGTACGTAGATCATGCTACTAACCTTGGAATTAATTTCAATAGCACTCTGTCTTGGAGTAATCATGTAGCAAAGGCAACAGGTAAAACCTATGGTATGCTCAGGCAACTGTCTTTAACTCGAAATTGTCTGCCACGTTACCTTAAACTGACCGTTGCAAAAACATGCCTAATACCGACATTATTTAATGGAGTCGAAATCTTCGGAAGGTGTGACGCAAGCAGCATGCACAAATTACAAGTGGCTTTCAATTCCATAGCAAGATATATTTTCGACCGTAAACCCACCGACCATATAACGCAATACTCTAACAGCATTTTTGATCTCGATTTAAAATCATGGATTAGCCTTCGAATACTTGTTTTTCTGCACAAAATTATTACCACTAGAGAACCTACTTATCTATTTGATATATTAAACTTTGCAGCCTCGAAAAGAACACTAAATCTCATATGTCCTAGAATACACTTGTCGATGTCTAAAAATCATTTTTATGTTGCCGCAGCTTGTAGATGGAACGAGCTCCCACATGAGCTTAAATTAATTAGGAACGGAACGCAATTTAAAACCCATCTAATAACCCATCTAAGAAGACAAAATTAGTAGAAAACTAGGTAAACGCAAATGTAACAAATAAATAAGCAACCAATAGCATTAAGCATCAATATTATATAAATTTAAATAAGACTAAGCAGACGTGAGTATCGCGTTTGTAGCGTTAGGATATTAAATCAAAAATAAATTCAAAATTAAAAAAAAAAGTTTGACAGCTGTTTTTTGTTGTTGTTAGTGACCGCAATTGTAACGATACCAAAACGATAAGCAAAATTATCGATACCCTGTCTAGTTACTACTGGAAAAGTCACGGAAGCAACTACATTCAAATTGGATGCAACTTATTTGCTACCACTAGCCCCTATGATTTTTGTATGGCGTGAAAGTTGAATCCGACACAAGAATGCAGGAATGCAAGAATGTGCTGTTGTGTGAACGGGGCATTATGTTGCAGCTAACCAGATAATTTTGGTAACACTCGGAATTAAGCGTCATTTAATTGGAACGAGCTACCAAGTACTTATAATAATCTAATTGGGATCCAGTTCGCTTAAATTTCTTGAATAACCGACTTTTGATGTTTTTATGATTAGATAGTTCACGTGCGAACCAAGAGGGAGACCTTGTCGGATGGAACGGAGCGCATAGCGGGACAAAATCTTTAAAAACCGTAATCAAGGAATCATAAAATGGCTTGATAGCACTCACAATGTCGTGAGAAGAGTCAAGGAATGACCAATCGATATTGTTAAGCGCTTCATATATGGCAGAAAAATCCGCTTTTCGATAACAAAACGTAGGAGTACATTGCTCATTCGAAATCGGGATGTTAAACGAATCAAGTTGCATATCAATTTGTAAAGTAGGATGATAAACACAAGCTCAAGGAGCTTATGCATATCATTCGAAATGCAGTTTATCTGGCAGAAAGAAAGCTCGGCCATTAAGTCAATAAAGTCATGTTGATCGATGGGGAAAGCTCATTTGAGATATCACAAGGTGACCAAGATAAATGAGGAATATTGAAGTCACCAACAACTACTAAGCGGTCACAATCTCCTAATAGAGCTGCTATGCACTGAATTTTTTTTAGCATGACACATTTAAGTGGCAAGCTCAGATGTAGGGGGGAATGTACGAGCATGTAATATAAATGTTATATTCATGTGTACGGATTTTAATTGCAACAAATTCAAAGCTTACCGCGTAGGCTACTAACATTTTGAAAGCAGATAGAAAAAGGATTTAGTTTTATAAGTATTTTGGAATAGGGACAGAATGCTCTTCTGATTCCGAAGATGTATCAATTGAAGTTGTATTCTTATTAAGGCGGTATTCTTATTTTAAATGAGGAGAATATTCTATTAGACTTAAAGTTAATTATTCGAACCACCATATCATCATCGTTAGAAATATTTATGCTAGAACATATAATCCTTATATACATTACTTCTTCCAACTCTATATGCGATCCCGAAATTTCCGAAACTTCTCTTCTTTCATTTTTAAAATCACTAAAATCCTCATTTTCTCCCAGGCCTGACAACATTCCTAGCTGTGTGCTCAAAGAGTGTTCTAGTTCTTTATGCCAACCATTGCTAAAGCTTTTCAATCTATCACTCAAGTCGTCTGTCTTCCCATCTCTTTGGAAAGAATCTTACATTATTCCTCTCCATAAAAAGGGTGGGAAGTCGGATATTTCAAATTACAGAGGCATTGCTAAGCTTTCCGCCATTCCGAAATTGTTTGAAGAGATAATAACCTCCACATTGCAGCATTACTGTAGATCTATTTTGTCACCTTTCCAGCATGGTTTCATAAAGCGTCGGTCAACAACGACCAATTTGCTCGAATTTACTTCATTAGTTAATGATGGATTCCTTGTGAAAAGGCAAACTGATGTCATTTACACTGACTTTAGCAAAGCCTTTGACTCTGTCAACCATGATCTTCTCCTCTTTAAGCTTGATCGATTAGGATTTCCCTCTTCTTTTCTGCTTTGGGCTTCGTCCTATCTAAAAGATAGAACTCAAAAAGTTCTGCTTCGTTCTAACACTTCAAAACCTGTGACTGTAACCTCTGGTGTACCTCAAGGTAGCCACCTGGGTCCTCTGTTCTTCACTCTATTTATCAATGATCTTCCTACAATATTATCATATTCTCGGATACTCATGTATGCCGATGACGTTAAACTTATTTTATCTTTCAACAACCCGATTCAGTCTATTGGATTGCAAGATGATCTTAACTCCTTGCAGTCTTGGTGCTTGGTAAATCATTTGCATCTGAATTGCTCTAAGTGCATGTTTATGACTTTCCATCGATGCAAACCATTTCTGGTTTCCTATACGATTGGTAATGAACCGTTGCAACGTATTTCGTCTGTCGTCGATCTTGGAATTCTGTTTGACCCCAAATTGAGTTTTAATCACCATATCTCCACTATTGTTAACAAAGCGAATGGTGTACTTGGATTCATTAAACGTTGGTCAAAGGAGTTTGATGATCCCTACACCACTAAACTTCTTTATACAGCGTTAGTCCGTCCCGTGCTAGAATACTGTTCATCCGTATGGGTTCCGCAGTATAAAAAGCATGTTGATCGTATTGAATCAGTTCAGAAACAATTTTTGCTTTTTGCCCTTCGTGGCCTAAATTGGGACCCTAACCTCCGTTTGCCATCGTACTCCAGAAGACTCTTGCTTATAGACCTTCCTTCGCTAGCTAACCGTAGAACAGTCTTAGGTGTTTCATTTCTTCACAAGTTAATTATCGGTGATGTAGATTCTTCTGAACTCTTACGTCGCCTTAACTTCTCTGTTCCTTCTAGGCCAACCAGAAACTTTTTTCCTTTAATCTTGTCTAGATGCACAACTGATTATGCCCAGCATAATAGATTTCGGGTTTTATGTCAAGACTACAACGATCTTTATCACCTCCTCTCAACAGATCTCTCTCTCTTCTCCTTAAAAACGTCCCTTTACACTTATCTCCGGGAAAATCTCTGACCATTCCCAGCTGTGAATAGGGGCATAGCTTGCCGGACTGGCTAATAAATCTTCCCCCACCGGGTCAGAGATTTTTCGGTTATCCTTTTAGTTTTATTTTAATATATTTTTAATTTGTAATTTTCTATTGTTGGTCACCCTTCCATTTTATCTTTAATTATAGTTTTATGCCTTTATTCCTCTATGTATTTGTAAGCCTGCATTTTCTTATTCTTTTTTTTTCTTACCTCTTCACATCTCTTCAGGCCTGTTCCGGGCTTCACATAATTTATTAAACTTCAAATGAAATTAAATTCGAACGATTTTGTGTTCGCTGTTCTGGTATTCGACTTGCAATTTGACTGTTTCATTTCCAAATTGTTTTTCTTTTAACAACTCGCTGAACTTAATCAGTTGGATGAAACAATCAAAATACAAACTCCGCAATAGCTTAATATAGCTGTTTAATATTATATCTCGCTTTATTTTAATAGCACTTAATGAAAATTACGAACTTACATCTGATTTCACATGCTCCAAGCAATGTGAATTCAAATCGAGTAATTTTATCAAATTATGAAAACCAGAACAGGTAGCCAAGTCGAAATAGAGAAAATTTAATGTAAGTGAAAAACTGAACAGGCCTGTATATTTGTTAAATGGTTTTTGTTAGCTCTAATATCGACTCTGACCACAACAGGCTGTGAATCGGGGCATAGCTGGCCGGACCGGCAAATAAAAATCCCCCATCGAGTCGGAGTCGTTATTAGTTTATTTTGTAATTTTGTTAGGCTTTCTTTTTATGCCTCCTTAGTAAATAAGCCTTTTTATAACGTGCTTTTAAATTTGTTGACAGCCTTTGTTTGTCGACTATTAATAAATAATAATAATAATAAATATAATTTGTCAGACTAGATCATCCGTAGCAGAAGCCATGAGTCGGGATACAAATATGGACTTAAGAGGTACCACAGCTGTTAGCACTGGACGAGATATGGAGCTAGCAGTTGTCGCAGAAGAAAATCCAGCCGACCCAATAGCTGAAACGGCGCAAGAGATACAAGACTTGAGCAGGCGACGGGAACTGAAGCAGGAATTCGAGCCGGAATGGCAGTAGGTACAGCTGGAGAGTTGGCACCAGCAACAGAAGCAGCATTAGCAAGTGCAATACTTGAACTGGCAGCAGGAACAGTGGCTGAAACAGTGACAGGTACAGTGGCAGGGATCGGAGCCCGAATCGCATCAAAAGCAGTTTAAAAAGAAGCCGCTTGCGGACTAATAGCAGGGACAGAAGCCGAAGCAGTCGCAAGAACAATATTTGGATTAGCAACAGGGACCGATGAAGAAGCGGTAGGAATAACGATGGCTGGATCGGTATCCGATTTGCCATCAGTAGCAATAGCAGATAAAACAGCAAGAACGGCGGCAGAAATAGCACTGTGATCAAGAACGGGATACGGGGCAGCGTTAATGCCTGAAAAGGGTAATGGACTGGGCGAAGAGCCAGGCACGGGGTTCTGCTGATTATTAGTCATTGATCCGGCCAGTTAACTGGGCACATTTTGCGTGAGCACAGTTGTGGCATAACCAGCAAACAAGGAAGGCTTGCCAGCTATATTACCGACAAACTCGAATTTTTTCATAGAACAGGGAACACTCATTATGATGGGATACAGTTGTTTTTTTTCTGTGTACTGTTTGAATTAAGAGAATCCAAAAAGATAGCAGCAAAGAGCGAATCAATAGAAGATTCGATCCAAACGACAATATTGCAAGCTGGAGCGATGACGTAGTAGCGGCGAATGCAGCTGGGAGAGGCTGAGAAGATTTACTGTAAGCTGAATTAGACTGAGAAGTAGGTGTAGTTGGAGAGCGCCACGCAGCAACTACGTGAGCATTCAGCACGGGGTGGCGATATGGACAGAGGGCGCCAAAAACAAAAACAAAGCTTTAGTGCAATGCGAACGATTGATTCTAAGCAGGTTAAATTGAAACTAAATAGAAGTGAATTAAATTTTCGATGTCACTGTTTTTTTTATCAAAAGTCATCCCAATTAGGAAGGCTAGCAAACCTGCAGAACTTCCTGCTTCTTATCGCCCTGTAAGCCTATTGTCTTCAGTCTGCAAAATTCTTGAAAAGGTAATTAAAAGTAAATTAACAATGTTTATTGAAGATAATGAGATACTTCCTTCGGAGCAATTTGGCTTCAGACAGGAACATAGCACTATACATCCCCTAGTCAGAATTAAAAAAATTGTTAAGACTAACTTCTCAAGATCGCTATTAACTGGAATGGTGCTTTTAGATATCAAAGCAGCGTTTGACTCTGTGTGGCATGACGGACTTCTTTTCAAAATGAATCAATTAAATTTTTCCACTGAACTTTCAAAATTGATTCAAAGTTTTCTCCAAAACAGATCATTTGCAGTTCACATTGGTAAGATTAGCTCACAGCCTAATGATATATATGCAGGCTGCCCACAGGGATCATGTCTCTCACCCATTTTATATAATATATTTACCTCGGACTTTCCCAATATAAGAGGATGCACTGCATCTATTTTTGCGGACGACACTGCGATCCTTTGCTCTGGAACATTATCTGCTGACATAACTGCGAGCCTTCAGGACGCATTTGACACCCTTGTTTGCTACTTTTCAATGTGGAAAATTCTAGTTAACTCCGAAAAAACACAGGCCATATTCTTTACCAAAAAACGCAAAAACAAGTTTATCCCTACCACCCACATAATCCTCAACCAAGTAGACATAGAATGGGAAAAAAGTGTGAAATATTTAGGTATCACATTAGATACAAAACTAACATTCAAAAGTCACATAAATTACAGAAATAAAAGAGTAAACATCCTAATCAGAACATTTTATCCGTTCATCAATAGAAACTCACGCTTGAGCATTGAGAGCAAAAAGTACCTATTTCGATCGATTTTTCAAGCGGTTATATTTTATGGTGCCCCAGTCTGGGCTGATATTGCTAAAAGTCACGTTGGTAAACTTCAAGTTACCCAAAACAATATCCTCAAAATGATAAATAACCTGCCCTGGCACCATTCCACAATTGACCTTCATCAAATATCCAATATAGAATTAGTTCCGGAGAGACTGGCTCGACTAAACCTCAATTTTAGAAATAGATGCACATATTCCATATATCCTCATATTGTTAGCATAGCTTAATCATATAAGTAAGATAAAAAAAAACAAAGAAAAAAAGAAAAAACCAATTAAAAATTAAAACTTCAAGGGGTTTTTGTAAATAATTTCTCCCCATATATAGTATCAGAAACTGTACTTGTTCAAAACCTAATATCTAAAAGAAACCCCTAGTCTAAGTAGAAAAAGCAAATGTGCTTGAAACTCTTAAATTTGTTTAAGGATAGGATCTCACAAATTGTTAAGTATAAGTAAAGAGAATAAAATTGAATTGAATTGAATTAATGAAGAGCAAGGTTGTAGGAGCGTATGAAAAACACGACTGTTCAGTGTAAAGGCATGAACTGCTCGTTCCTGAGACGTAGTTGTGGTTTATCTTCGGGGTTGGATATGCGTCTGGAATCGAATTGGCAATGACGTGGCGGAAGTCGTCACACATACGCCACTCCTCGGTCTTTTTATATATCTAAACGAATGGAGCACTGTAAGGAATCCGCGATGGCTCAATCAAACCCTGCTCTAACAACTTGTCTACTTGGGTGTCGATCACGCGTTGCATTTCGGAATTTTTGGGAAAATACCTCTTGTTTGCGCGCAAAGGTATGCACCACGATCGCAGTGCAGGGAGCTTTTCCTACGACGCGTTCCACACCGTCCGAGCTTTCTCTCCTCTCCACATAATTGTTTTAGTGCTAAATAAACAGTGCAACTGAAATGATCGACGCCCCCCACCCCATTGTTTTTTTTAAATCGAATTGTTTTCGCGCCGGTTTTCAAGAGCATTTTACCAACCACTCCAGGAGTTTGGCAAGTCGTCCATCCCACCACAATCATTGGTCCGATGAGCAGGATTTTCTTTTTTGATTTTTATTCAAGTGGATTTAACATCCCCCCGATCCAATCGCCCAGCAGTTTTTGATGGGCATCAACTTGCGCTCATCTACGCTACACCCATAGTGTATGCGTGGTGCGGTAAATGATTCCAAAGGCGAATAGCAAATGGGAAGTATTGTAAATCTGAGGTAGCGAGTTCATTTTTAGGGCAGATTAAATTTCTAGTTCGTTGAGACGCTGCAAAATGTAGTATCTCATAAAGATAAGAAGGCTCCAAAGTGTTAATTATCTTGTGCACTAAAATGAGAGATCTCAAGCAGATCCACGAATTTAAAGTTATGTCAAATACTTTCTCAGCAAATTCCGAAATATGGTCCGATCGTTTTTTGTTGTATACATACCTAGCTATATCGTTAAAAGCAACATTAAGTTTGGATTTATTCTTTGCACCCCAACTAGAAAACACTTCCACACCGTATGGGAGCGATGGTGCTATGTATGTTTTTGTAACCAGTTTTCTAATGTGTGTTGGTATGAAACTTTTCGTTAGATTTAATTGTCGGATTAAGGATTATGTTTTGCCAATAGCCTTGTTTATATGATCGTCCCATGAGAGTATATTGTTAAATGTAAAACCTAAATTGACTGCTCGCTCAACGTAGTCTATACATGTATCGTCAATCATTAGTTTTGGTAAGCAACCTGCATCAAATCTTTTTTTATATATAAAAATACTCTTAGACTTTGTTGGGTTAATTTTTAGGCCGTTTTTTATTGCCCAGCTCCGCACCAGCTCTAGTTCACTATTACAGACATCAATACATTCAGAAATTTTGTTTAACGGGCGACTAACATACATCTGGACATCATCTGCATACATTTGAACTTCACATTTAGTAAGAACACTTGGAAGATCGTTCACATAAATTGAAAAAAGTAATGGCCCAAGAACCGATCCCTGTGGGACTCCTCAATTAAATGTCAAAAAAGATGATCTATTATTAACAGTAACTACTGCTTGCTGTCATGTAGATACGAGCTCATCAGTTTTACTGCTGTACGGGAGAAGTTATATAATCTACTAAGTTTTGTACAGAGGATCTCGTGATTAACTGTATGGGACATATGCTTCTTATGTCTGCAGGCAGATTAAGTTTATTTTCAATTTTGGCAACGCCCCTCCCGCCCCCGCAATTTAGAAAAAAACGTCATATCTCTATCACAGTTTTGAAGATAGATGGCTTGTTCCTTCTGGACATATTTAGTTAGCAGAATAACTTATCGATCCGCCAAAGGAATGAAGAAGATCGGATGAACGGCTTTCGAGTTATGATCAAAAGACAAATTTCCTTGGTACAGAATATGTTATAGTCGGGCTTGACCGACTTTCTTTCTTGTTTTTAATGTGATGCTTTCAATATGTTTACGGAGCTGATTAAATGAAGATCAAAAGAGTTGCATACAACAACTTTCCGAATATTTTTTAACTTTGTTGGTTGAATTTAAAAATATTTAAAGTCACGTATTCCGTATTTTTTTTTAAAGTAGCTCATAAAATTCGTTTGGAGCTTGTCGCTGGAAACTAATCTTTTACACAGTCTTGATTACCAATTTTCTACCCATGGTGCTGAATTTGTCGAAACAACAGTCGTTCTTCAATTTTAAATATCGTCATTGTTCTCGTTACCTTTACTGTTACCGATATCGTTATAATTTTCGTTATCGTTATCGCTATTTCTTATACTATCCTTACAAACTTAGTTTCATATCAATCGGATGAAATATAGTTTATTGCACTCGGAGTTTTCGGAAGTTTTCCGACCCTAGGGCCAAATTTCCAAAAAACGGAAGATCACATTACAAATAAATTTTTTTACGGTCCTTACAAACCGAGTTTCAAGTCAATCGGTTGAAAAACAGTTTTTCGGATGCATAATTTTCCTAGAGTTTTCCGAACCTACTGTCGAATTTTCCGACATCGCAAACTGGTATCTCAATTTATCTTTCTAACCATCCTTACAAAAAAGTCTCAAGTCAACCGGATGAAACTTCACTTACTATTCTTTCAAACCGAATTTCAACTCAATCGGGTTAATTATAGTTACTTAGCTTGCAGTCTTTTCCGTGAATTTTTCTACTCTACGGTCAAATTTTCCAACATCGGAAAATGACATGTCAATTTATTTCACTTACTTTCCTTACAAACCGAATTTTAAGTCAATCGGCTGAAAAATTGATTTTTGCATATCAAATTTTCCCGGCAGTTTTCCTTGTGGGCGGATTTTCCGAAATCGGGAAAACACGTGTCCTATTATTTCGCATACTTTGCTTACAAACCGAGTTCCAAGTCAATCGGATGTCAAATTAACTTTCCCCATACAAACTTTTCCGACGCTTTTGCGGGAATTTTCCTGCCCTACGGTCAAATTTTCCAACATCTTTGAATGACATCTCAATTTACTTCAGTTACTAACCGAATTTTAAGTCAATCGGGGGAAAAATAGATTTTTGCAAATCGAATTTTCTCGGCAATTTTCCTTGTGGGCGGATTTTCCGAAATCGGAAAACACGTGTCCAATTATTTCGCATACTTTGCTTACAAACCGAGTTCCAAGTCAATCGGATGTCAAATTAACTTTTCCCCATACATACTTTTCCGAAGCTTTTGCGGGAATTTTCCTGCCCTACGGTCAAATTTTCCAACATCGGAAAATGACATCTAAATTTACTCCACTTACTATCCTTACTAACCGAATTTTAAGTCAATCGGGGGAAAAATTCATTTTTGCATATCGAATTTTCCAGCAATTTTCCTTATGGGTGGATTTTTAAGAATCGGGAAAACACGTGTCCAATTATTTCGCATACTTTGCTGACAAACCGAGTTTCAAGTCAATCGGATGGTAAATTAACTTTTCCCCATACAAACTTTTCCGACGCTTTTGCGGGAATTTTCCGGCCCTACTGTTAAATTTTCCAACATCGGAAAATGACATCTTAATTTATATCACTTACTTTCCTTACAAACCGAATTTCAAGCCAATCGGATGAATTATAGTTATTTAGCATACAAAATTTTCCGGGAATTTTCCGACCTAACGGTCAAATTTTCCAACATCGGAAAATTACATCTTAATTTATATCACTTACTTTCCTTACAAATCGAGTTTCAAGCCAATCGGATGAATTATAGTTATTTAGCATGCAAAATTTTCCGTGAATTTTCCGACCTAACGGTCCTAATTTTCCAACATCGGAAAATGACATCTCAGTTTATATAACTTACTATCCTTACAAACCGAATTTCAAGTCAATCGGTTGAAAAATAGGAGTTTGCACATCGAATTTTCCAGCAATTTTCCTTGTGGGTGGATTTTCCAAAATCGGGAAAACACGTGTCCAATTATTTCGCATACTTTGCTTACAAACCGAGTTTCATGTCATTCGGACCAAAAATAAAATTTTCCCGGCTTTTCCGGGTGGAATTTTCCAAAACCCCGCCTTAGTACGCACTTTCACCACATAAGGAAACTTCTGTCAAAATTTTAGCCTTCTATCTCTTATGGTTTGGGCTGCACAACGGTCACCAGTCAGTCAGTCAGTCAGGTTGAACAACTTTATATATAATATATAGATAGTAGTAGTAGTAGTAGTTGTAAAACTTTATTTGGGCTTATCCTTGGCATGACAGTTTTCCGTTAGCCTAAATCCGCTTCGTTATAGTTTTTTCTTTTTTCTCAGTTTATAACAGTATTTATACAAATAACATAAACATAAAATAGATTGTACCTAAAAAAGGCAACATAAAGAAGGATAAAATGATAGAAGACTGTACATATGAGTTTGACATATAGAACGATTCGTGTATAATTTGATTCCTATATTTTATTGCGTGGCATGTACTATATATGAAGCTACGTCCATCCAATTCCTTTCATTTAGCATCGTTTGACCTCCTCAGTCAGCCTTGGTTTTTCCAGGTAGGCAATTCTTAGTTCCTTCAGTATCGGACATCTGCCTAGAAAGTGCAGCGTGTGCTCACGTTCCCATATTGCACACTGGACATAAAGTGTCTCCGTTTTGGTGATGTGGTCTATAATAAAGGTGGAGCATTTCCACTCGAGCCTTAAAAGGTGCGAGATCCTGAGTGATCCAAAAGCATCTTATAAGTAGTTATTTTCTGCCTTTTTTTGGCATTAGTTTGAATAGGAGTTTCTCGTGGCGCTAAGTCTCGCTTCCGTTTCCCATTTTTGCCGCATTGTCGATTCTATGCTGAGTATTGGCCACCTCTGTTGTATTTCCCACTGATTGGGATTTTCTAGTGTTAACTCCGTCTCGAACTCCTGAGCCAAACTTACTGCACTGGCGAAAATATTGTGATTCGGTCGCGAGCAGGTGCTTTGCAACAATTTTCGGATATCTATGTTCAGGCATATCGAATATTTTTTTAACGTTAAATGAAGCTGCATCGTGTATGTGAATAAGGGTGGCAGTCCCGTTTCTAAGTGAATCGCATAGTTGGGTGTGTTCTGTGGGAGCTAAAAGATCCTTTTTATAAAGAACCTTGGACTGCGTTCAACGTCTTCATATTGAAAACACCCCCATACTTGTAATGAGTAGCTCGTTATCGCCTTAGCTGTCGCCTGGTACATTTTGTATTTCTTGCTAGGATTGACATTTTTAAGGATTAGAAGCGTGTTCCATGTGCTTACTTTCGCTGCTTCAGGTGTCTTTTTATTTCAGTTCCGCATGTCTGTCAAACTCCTTATTACCAGTAAGAGTCACTCCTAGGTATTTAAAGGAACTTACTACGTCCAGCTGTGACCCATTTAGGGTCCATGATTCGTTGCTTGGTTGTCTCCCTCGTGTTTTACGTACCACTAGTACCTTGGACTTCTCTATGTTAATCTTAAGATTCCAAGTGTTGCAATAAGCCTGTGTAGCATTTATCATGTTTTGCAACTGCTTTGGACTTTCTGCTATCATGACCATGATACATTAGGACTTTAAAAATGTGTCCGCCCATTTTGACTCCTCCTTGAAGATTCTCTATAATGTCGTCTACAAAGAGAGCAAAAAGCAGAGGGCTGAAGAGGCATCCCTGTTTCATACCTTGATTCGTCGCGAATTCTTCCGATAGTACATGACCATCCCATACCGTAGTAGTATTGCCGCTTTACGGGCTTCGTAGGATTGCAATAATTTTTGTCGATATATCCTTGTTTGCCAACTTAAAAAAAAGTTTATCTCTATTAATTGTATCGAACGTAGCTTGAATATCGCTGAAAAACATCTTTCTTTTACTTGGTTCCAACTTAAAAAACTTGTCAGACGCGGCAAAAGATTTTCATCGTTGCATTCAGAAATGAAATTCCAACTCCTTTCTTCTATATTGGAAACAGTATACTTCAGGGATGCAAACCGGTTCTGAACCGAACCGAACCGCTTATTCCAGCTGGTGAACCGACCCGCAAACCGAACCGGCTTCCTTTAAGAAATGCTGAACCAAACCGAAAACCACAAATAAAATCGGTTCGGTTCGGTTCAGTTCTCTGACGAGTTTTAAGACGGGACTCGCTTTCCTCTAGCCAATGATACTTATTAATTTGGGAATTTGAATCGTTTCCCTAAGATCATTTTTCTGCATTTCGTTTGACTCTACATTCTTACCGATGCTGGAACTTTTAAGGATGACTTGACGAAAATTTAAGAACAAGTAATCTTGCAAGTCTTCTGTAATTGCCCTCCGATCTCTTAATATACATACCATCAATCTACATTCTTTCATCTAGTGGACAATATTTGGAATTTTCTGTAATATTTCTTCACCTTCATTCAATCCTAACCAGGGGAGTTTTTACACTTTTCTAATCTAATCTTTCCTAGCCGACATTCTCTGTTTTCGAAGATCGTTCCTCAAGGAACATATAGACGAATCCTTTGAATCCGGACATAAGATATTTGGGACAATCTTCTAAGTATTTTAAAGATATTCAAATAGGAATGCAATTTGAAAGTGAGCAAAAGTCACATAACAACAGAAATCATAATGTACCTTTGTGAACCACTGAACCGAACCGGAATCGCGGTTCAGTCAGCTCAAAAAACCATGTAATGAACCGAACCGGCGGTTCAGAAACTGTCTGAACCACTGAACCGAACCAGTCTACATATTCGAGTGGTTTGCATCCCTGGTATACTTGTTAGGAAACAACTCGGCACGCTGGCAGAATCAAAGATTCTGTTAAAGGCATCCTTCAAATATTGGATAAATTGTGGGGTGGCGTTTACAAGAAACTCGGCAGGTCGCGGTGAGTCCCAGGCGCTTTATTTGGCTTACTACTTTTGAGAGCACAGCAAATTCGTCAACTACATTGTTCGGCAACTCTACTATGATAGTGGAGGTTTGGCCATTATCATATAGAAGGCTCTGAAAGTATTGTGCTAGTTCCGCAGCTTCGATCTCAATGTTCCTTCTCCCTGAGTTTCCATTTAGCTTTCTCACAAGGTTCCAGAAAGATTTTTCAAACCAGGGTTGCATCAATTTTTGTGCTATCGGCCTTTGTATACATTTTCCAGCTGATAAAATATGTACTTTCAACTATATCTTCTAAGTCCAATTGTTCCTTTGTTGCTGCCCGCTCTCTCAGCTCACGATCTAGTCTCTCGGCATAGTTCTGTACTCGTCCTTGAATCTATCTCAGCTTGGGTATTAATTGACTAATTTTATCTGCTAAGTCATTGTCAACTGACAGCTCAACTTTTACGGTAAGGGGCATATGATCGGAGAAGTTTTCTGTTTTGATTTCAATGTCCAGCAAATAATTGTGCCACTTTTCTTGAATCCTCCTTCTTCCTCCTCTATCCTCCTAGCCTCCTTCCTCATCGCGAAAGTCTTCACACAGCTCCAATCAATTTCTTTCCCTTTTTGTCTACAGCTGCATCTTTTGCTTTTCTTGGGGCATTCGCAAATTTTTCATGCGCTGTGGGTTCTGCGATCTCAGACTCCTGACTTCCTGTTCGTGCATTAAGGTCTCCTAGTACCATTATGTTGCTTAATGAGGACTCGATCAAAATGTTGTATAGTTTATCACAGTCTGCTAACCAGCAATTGCAATTCAGGAAGCAGGGTATAATATACAGCCTTTCGTTTAAAAGAGAGGTGTATTAGCGTGGTTTGTTCCACTTTTACTAATTTACAAAACTGTTTTAATTTCTTCTTGATTTCGTATAATATTTCCCCACTTGCTCGCCCTCTTTCCATCGTTCTTGTTGCCAATTGCCACTGCATGTTGTAGTCACAGAAATATGGTTCATAGAGTTCCAGGCTCTTCTCAACGAATTTTTCACACAAGACAAATATGTCGTGCTCGCTTATTATGTTAAAAAATTGTTTTTTAATTAACTTTCTGTTTAGACCAGCTACATTATAGGACAATACTTTTAAGTTAGCTTTACAATTATCGTTCAGGTCTCTATCTTCCTTGCTTATATTACTAGTCGGATCTGTTGGATTTTTGGACTAGCTTTATTGAAATTAAACTTTGATTTTCTTCTTTTATGTTGCCGTTTCTTTTTTATTTTTTTTTTTGGGAAAGGGCATAGCCGAGTTTTAAAGGGAATCGGCCCCCGCTCCTATATTTATTTCAAGTATGCAGTTTTGTAGGTCATCCACCGACAGAAGTTTAGCGATTTTTTTTAAACTTCTGGTACCAACACTGAATTTTTAACAACGGTTTTTATCATTTCCGTTACAGGCCTTTTTTGGGCCAACTAGCTATTCAAAAAACTCCGAAATTTTTATGGGCAAAACTGGCATGTCGAGACTCCTCCACAACAATTTTTTGGATTTTCAAAGTGCAATCCGTTACCTACAAAATTCCGCGAAAATTTTAAAACCATTTATTAAAGACTTTTAGTCGAGGTTCCACTTTTGTTTTTTACATGTCCAACTGTCATTGCTAGATACAGCTTGTGTAAATTTTTCAGAATTTTAAAAGTTGTGGAACGTGGTTAAAATTAATAAAAACCAAATTGAATGTATATTTTAAATTATTTTAATGATTGCAATAGTTTACAGCATTTTGTATCCCGGTCATTTGGCAGTCATTTCATATGTAAAACCCTCCGCTGATTCCAAAAATCAAGACCAATAATTTTTTGGCGGGGACGTTTTCGAGAAATTGCGAAAAAGCTAGTTTTTTCATTGTAAAAAAGGTACCTCTATAAAAATGTATATATCTCCAGTTTTAGCTTGTAGATTTTAAAATGCTCACTTAAACTTGACAGAGAATTTAATGCCCTGTTAATCATTCATACATCACATTTTAATCCCTTGGTAAACTTCGCGGCTATTAAGGTGTTAATCGGCAACTTTGCTTTAAATTTATCACTTTTTGAAAAAAATCTAGATTTCAATCGCGATTTTCTCCATGAAAATAGTTCTCCAAAATTAATTTTTTCGCTGATCATCATAGAAACATCCATTTCAATTCTAATGCCACGTATTTCACTTAAATCCGTTGAAGAATAAAGAAGTTATTGGCCGTTAAGTACGAAATTGAAGGTTTAAAGTTCATACAAATAGACTTAGCTTCAATGATTTTTTGTTCATCATAGGAGGCATAGTTAACATTCAAATTTGTATTTTTAAAGGCTACTGTGTGCTGTCAGATTTATTCTGTGGCTGTGGAAGTGTTTGTAATTTTGAAAATTGAAAATGAGTGCAGAAAGCCGTCAAATTCGATGCAGAAATGATCCAAAAAAGTTCTGTTACGCTTGCGGACGTTATATATTTTCGACTAAGAGACCATTTTCAACAACGTTGCAAGAAGCTTATCGCTTGTATTTTGGATATTCACCTAAGAATGTTGATATGTTGTGGACCCCAAGTGTTTTATGCAATACATATAGAACCACTTTGACGATGTGGTATATGAATACTTCTATAATACTCGTTATTTAATATTTTGGTATCATAGGCGCTACCTGGCTTTTGATGTACCGGCAGTTTGGAGAGAGGCAAAATCCCACGTTACAGATTGCTATTTCTGCTTGACAACAGTAAAATTACGTGGACGTTTTCGAAATGTCATATATCCCCAAGTGGATTCTTTCACAAAACCAGTTCCACATATACCTTCGCTAGTACGACCTGTTTGTCCAAGAAAGCACCATGAGCTTAACAATCCTAGTTCATCAACAGAATCTAGCATGAGTGATTCGGAAGTTAATATTACTCCACTCCTCTTCACACAGTCCGCACTTAACGACTTAATAAGAGATCTAGATCTGTCAAAGGAAAAATCAGAAATATTGCGGGAAGAAAAATGTTGACATCTGATGTAAAATGTTCTTTTTACAGAGACCGACATCTGCAATTTTCGAAGTTCTACACAAAAAATGGAGGTGTCTGCTATTGCCACAATATCCATGGATTATTCGAAGAATTTGGAGAGCAGTGATTGGCGGCTTTTTATTGATAGCAGTAAGTTGAGCCTGAAAGCTGTACTATTGCATCAAGGAAACAATAAGCCCTCCATTTCCATTGGCGCACGGTGTTAATCTAAAAGAATCTTATGAGTCGATGGCCTAGGTTTTAAATCTAACCAAATATGAAGATCATAAGTGGAAAATTTGTGCAGACCTTAAAGTTGTTGCAATGCTTACTGACCTGCAGCAGGGTTACACAAAACATATGTGTTTCCTTTGCAAATGGGATAGTCGGGCTCATAGGCTGTATTATGCTCAGAAAATTTGGCCTAGCAGAGCAGAATTTATCATTGGGCAACACAACCTTAAATTCAAGGCATTAATTAAAAAAGAACAAATAATTCTGCCCCCTTGCATATAAAGCTAGGTCTTTTTAAAAATTTTGTGAAAGCTTTACCAAAACTTGGCGCATCTTTTGATTACTTAAAAAGAATATTTCCAAATATATCCGACGCAAAAATAAAAGAAGTTATATTTGTGGGACCGCAAAATAATAAAATTAATTGGAGACACCAAATTTAGATCGACCTTAACAATTCCTGAGGCTAATGCATGGGACTCATTTTGTCGAGTGGTTGCTAACTTTTTAGGCAACTTGCGAAGTTCCGACTATGAGGAAACCATCGAAGGCTTGCTTAAAAACTACAAGAAAATAGGTAATAACTGTTGTATTTTCTAATTTGATAACTAACTAGCTAGATTTTTTTAAAATAGGTGTGAGCATGTCCTTGAAAATTCATTTCCTTCACTCCCACTTAAACTTTTTCCCGGATAATCTTGGTGATGAGAGTGATGAGCATGGGGAGCGCTTCATCAGCAGATTAAAGATATGGAGCGGCGATATAAAGGTTATTGGGATGAAGCGATGATGGAGACTATTGTTGGTTTCTCATTAGAGAAAATAATATTTCCCCAAGAAGAAAAAGTCAATCAAAATTGTCGCACTTTTAAAACACTTAATAAGAAATAAACTTCTCATGCATTTTAATAAAAGCATAAAAATTCGATATTGGTACTCAAAGGCCAATAACTTCTTTATTATTCCAAAGATCTCTATACAATACATGGATGCAAACCGAAATCTTCAAGTCGTATAAAACTTATCTTAGGGAATCGATTCTCAAATTTACAAGTGTCTTAAGGTTAGAGTTTTACTATTAAAGAACCGAACCGTTTGGCTTTCGGTTTTGGCATTGGTTCTGCATTTTTTTGACTCGACTTCTTGCACTAATTTTTCAATTTTGAATAACAAAAACTACAGCAGACACAGAATAAATCTGACAGCACATAGTGGCCCTTGAAAATAAAAGTAACTATGCCTCCTATGATGATCAAAAAATCATTGATGCTAAGTCTATTTGTATGAACTTTAAACCTTCAATTTCGTACTTAAGGGCCAATAACTTCTTTATGCTTCAACGGATTTAAGTGAAATACGTGGCATTAGAATTGTAATGGATGTTTCTATGATGATCCGCGAAAAAATTAATTTTGAAGAATTTTTTGCATGGAGAAAATCGCTATTAAAATCTAGCTTTTTTTCAATAAGTGATAAATTTAAAGCAAAGTTGCCGATTAACACCTTAATAGCCGCGAAGTTTACCAACGGATTAAAATGTGTTGTATAAATGATTAATAGGGCATTCAATTCTCTGACAAATGTATCAGACCAAATTAAAATCTACAAGCTAAAACTGAAGATCTACACATTTTTAGAGAGGTACCTTTTTTTACAATGAAAAAACTAGCTTTACCGCGATTTCTCGAAAACGGCCCCGCCAAAAAATTATTGGACCTGATTTTTGGAATCAGCGGACGGTTTTACATATGAAATTACCGCCAAATGTCCGAAATCGCGAAATTTTTATTAATTTGTAAGCTAGTGTTGTTGGCACTCTGTAAGCCATTTACAATTGTAACTACAAATGGATCTATTCTCAACACTTTGGGACCTTTTTCGACGAATCAAAATGATGCCAGCATACTTAAAAAAGTTATCGAAGATCCTAGTGGACTAAGGACTCTTCTTATATGCATTGTTGTCCGTAGCCTTTGTGATGTTAAAGAAGATTTAATTAGAATTGGTACGTTAAATATAGGCGTCGCTTAAATTAACACATCTAACAACATTATACATAAACAAATTCATTTTTAATTTATGCCTGCACTAAAAGAGAAGCGTAGTCAGCTGAGAACACAAGAATATAATGAATCCCGGTATGTCACCAAGGTCAGATGGGCTGTTGAAGCAAATTCATGGCATTTTGGGGAAGAAATATCACACTCTTCACCAACAGATCGACAACAAATTGCCCAAACTAAAGTCTATCTGCAAGCTTTTTAAACAATAAGTTTGGCAAACGGCTTTATGCTGACAAGAAAATCTGCGAGGAAATTATAAATGCTGCTGGGGAAGACGTAAAACTCAGTTTCGGGCCATTTCTTCATCGGATATTATGGATTTTCCGGAAATGACCGAGAAGGACCCAAATGCAATGCATTTATGCAAACAAACTTTTTGGTCACCATTATTAGCAGCGGGGAGAGTATCTCTCACACTAATAAGGGCAAGACCAGGGGAATACACACACACAAAGGCGACTGTCTATTTCTACGATGCCTCTCGATGTTTTTGCGCATTCTGCTTTGGGATTTCCAAACGGTTTTGCCACCGCTGGCATGGAGACCTTACGAGAAACGTTCAGTTGGCAGGCATTGATCGCTGATGATAGAGGGTGATTCCTCTTAAAACAGCTGTACGATCTACCAGCCTCCTTTGTGGTGTTGTGTCTCCGTTTAAAGTTGTGCGAAAGCATAACATGACCTCGAGCAGGCTAAAAACTGCAGGTTTAACTGCAGGACCTAAAAATACTAAAGTACTGGATCCTACCAATTAAGTCAGGCGGTGTCCTTTTTGGCTGAAATAATTGATGAGCATGGAAATAAAAATATTAGTTTACTGAACGCAAGCAAGAACATAATTCAAATAAAATTAAGATCGCGACACATTTACAGCAAAGCATACAAATGCTATATTGAGTATGATCCGCAGACCATTGGGCAAATGGACTGTGGGATGCTGCTCACACTTAGCTGCAATAATATATTACTTATCCCACGGTAGGTACCTATCTAAAGTTCTCAGACCAGCTCTTATTTTAAGTAACGTGGATGCTAATCCAGTAATTAAAGAAGCTGAGACGATGATTAAAAAAAAACTTGAAAATATACATTCAATTTTGTCTTTATTAATTTTAGCAACGTTCGACAACTTTTGAAATTCTGAAAAATTTACTCAAACTGTATTTTGCAATGACAGTTGGACATGTAAAAAACGAAAGTGGAACCTCGACTAAAAGTCTTTAATAAATGGTTTTAAAATTTTCACGGAAAAATCCAAAAAATTGTTGTGGAGGAGTCTCGACATGCCAGCTTTGCCCATAAAAATTTTGGAGTTTTTTGAATGGCTAGTTGGTAAAATTTGATAAAAACCGTTGTTAAAAATTCACGGTTGGTACCAGAAGTATAAAAAAAATCACTAAACTACTGTCTGTGGATGACCTTCAAAACTGCATACTTGAAATAAATATAGGAGCGGGGGCTGATTCCCCTTAAAACCCGACTATGCCCTTTTTCTATTAGTTTCTTATACTATAAGTAACATTATATACAGTAAGAGTTTGGTATATTTTCGCCAATGACAGGTATTCGTTTTCGTTGCCGCATACTAGCTCGTGTTTGCCGTTCCAATAGTACCAACTATTTTCCACCCCCATGGAGTGATTTTTAACTAGGACTTTTACTTCTTTGTTGAGCGATTGCAGATGTCGTTTGAGTTGAAGCAGAAGGGTTTTATTTAGCTGTTTTTGCTCGGACAGGTCTTTTTGAACATATACATTTGACCCTGCTAATTTCCTAGCGTTCTTAAATATCTCATCCGCGTGCTCAATTTCGGTGATCAGTATCCTGCTTTGTTCCCGTTCCGATAATATTCTGGTTGCCATTATCTTTGGTTGTGTTATGACAAATTTTTTTTTGCAAATTTCAGACACGGCATCTTTGGGCTTTTTTGATTTGGCTACGCACCTGAAATTCACGTTTTTCCTCTTTGACTGGCTAATGAGCCTATCTATTTCCTTTTGGTCCTTTTCTCTATCTGGTTTATTTTGCTCAAGCTCTGGCCTAAGCTGGCTGTTTTCGGCCTTTATTGCCTCTACTTGGGACTAAAACCTCCATCATCCGGCCAATCAGCGCCAATATGTCGCCAGATGCTTGAGTTTATCATCCAGCGTTGCGGACATAGTGTTTTTCATCACTAGCATTAACTGCTCTATCGAGACCCCAGCTAGCCCGTTTGTTTCACCCATTTCCGCCTTATCCGGGGACAAATCCGTTTTTTCCGCTTAATATTCGCCTTTCCGGAGCTCATTTGCGTTTTAACCGAGTCAGCGCTTCCGAAACTGTAACGGCCTCTTCTGCACTTTACAGTTTTAGAATCAGCGTAGCAACAGAGCGTGAGATCAGTCCAGCTGACTACAGTTGCAAATGCACTGGGCTTTGCGGTTGCGCTTTGACGTTACGTGTTTTAATTACTCACGTGCGGTGTGGTGATCAGCTGTTTAGTGCCACCACTAGTTTGTTTTGTTTGCTGCTTTACGCTGAGTTTGTCCCGGTGCAGAAACTTTCTTCATTTTTTTGGTTTTTCTTCACTTTTGCCGAATCGCAGGTCCTAAATGTGAAATGGCCGCCAATTATGTGGAAAATCCTCCCTCGGTACGCGACTACGTGAATTCTGCTAATTCTGCCAGAGGAGCAGCCCGACCAGCGCAATGACACCAGCTTATATGCTTTTGGATGCGTGTGTGTGTGTTACAGGTGATCTGTCCGGAGCTCGATGCAAGCACGTCCGACCCACTCAACTTCTTCTCTCAGAAAACATATATTTATTGTACACTAAAACTAAAATCTCTTCATATAAACATATACGCAAGTGCATTTTACCGGCATTAGACATATGCACATATTTACACAATCTACATAAGTACATTAGGGCGGACATTTGATGTATGGAAAAATGAAAGGTCATATTAATCGCTTCTTATACGATGCGTTTTGGTTTAAAAAGGTAAAGGTATCAAAAAGGTCCAAAAAGGTATCATGACCGTTAAAAAAAATACTTTTAATATAAACAAGGCAGTATTTAAATATATATTTATGCGTAATAGCAGTTTATTGCACAATTTTAACTCTTCTGCGCTGGTTATTTCTTGGGAAAACCCAGTAGAGGCTACTAGGTTACCTCTTAAGTGAGGCGCTACGAACTGAACTTGAACTGAAGTACTGCGCATTACGGTTGCTGCCGTTGTTTATACGGTGCTTCTTATTGATAAACTATCGTCCATCTGATCTTTTCTAAACTTTGAGGATCGATATATAATGAGGATTATTAAACATGTCTAGAAGGTCCGTGCGACTTGGCTCAATCACCTGCTGATCTAGAATATATAGAATATATTCCTTTTCCCAGTTGCATACACTTGCACAACCCCATTAAACTCTTTGTACCTATGTTGTCAATGTTGTCTATGTTTGAAAACAATCGCGATATAGTTGGCCATCTCTTTTGATACATTTTTTTAATGAAAAATATGATTGATGCAACCGTTTTATTTGCTTCTTAATATTTTGGAAAGTCTTAGTGGGAACCCTGCCCGTGGACTATGCGGACTCCAACTTGCAAACCACGTTAGTCGCGAAATGGTCAGACTCAAACATTGTGTCCCATGTAACTGCGTGGATTGAACGCACTTCTTGGTTGGAAACGAGCTCGTCCCGGCAAAATTGGGCCTAAGTGTGCCCTCCAAAAATTCATTTGATTCCTGCTCCATATTTATTTGTTAACCAATTAAATTCAAATTTGACAACTTTCAAAATGATACGTAGAATGTGTTGACGGAATTTCGATGAGGCAAACGTGTCGTATACGTAGTATTTTTGGAAACTTTGAAGCCAATGCGCAGAGGTAAAAACATGAATTAAAATTTTTTGATTTTTAAATTTGTTATGTACACGCGTCAAGGAATCATTTATGATGCGATTTGTTAAGGACCTTATCGGCGTCCACCCTAATGTACATATATGTACATTAGGGTGTACAAACTACAGTTTGTCAAAAAGCAAAGCTGCATACATACGGACACTTAACGGAGTTGTCTACATTCCTCTTTGTACAGCCGAAAACACCCTACCCTACACAAGGTGGGGCATATAAGGTTTAGTGGAAGTTGACAATAAAATTATTTTTAAAAAAAATTACATATTTTATTTTTTTATTGCACCTCCACTGCATCAATTGTCAACGTTCCATTCTATCGTTCCACATGTTGGTATCCATATAAAAAGTTTAATAAAAGAGGAATTGAAACAACACGTTTAAACAATAAACGATAATTATAGTTTCGCCTATAAAATATATTAAAGGACCATCAGGCCTTGCATCTGCAGTCTGTTCCATTTAGTTCGTTCCACAGGGTATTAATCTTGTAGTTTTTTTTTTGCAAGATTCCGAATATATAAATAATATTTAAATATAACAGTCCTTTCGCTTCCATACTCAAGAAAAATATTTTTTGGAATTTGTTACGGTCCAATTCCATTGTTTACGCCCATCTTACATATTTATATTGGTTTTTCAACTTTTTGAAATATAGACTCCCAGAAGAGCCTAGTATGCCACTTGATAGCGATAAAGACTCAAAGAAAAGTCTCTCTGCCCTGTAACTCAGCATAGAAAATCGAGTTCTGTTCCCAATCTATATCTACGAAGAAATTCTTCACCCGCCACAATAAGAAAAGTGAATTCTTCTGACAAACTCCCATCTAAGTCTCAAACGTCTTCGTCAACTTCTGCTAAGGTGTCAGCAATTTTGTTAAATAGTCAGGCAACTACTCGAGCAGTCGGTCAACAAATTTTCAAAAACCAGAATAATGTCTCTGCAAAAGTATATCGCTGTCACTGACAAACTAAGTCAGTTTGAGTCGAAGATCGACTTATCAGCTGACGTCTCTCGTCAAACTCATAAGATAAGATGCAACAACTCCAGTCCTCATGGGAAAAAGTGGAAAATGAGTGGGAGAGTTGTTCCAACACACTCTGTTAGACTGAAGGCAAATCTTGAAGAAAGACAAGTAATTCAATCAAAATATGACCACTGCTATTCAGTTTACGAGCATTGTGTAGCTTATTTAAGTGAGAATATTGAGGGCGTTTCGGCATCTGCTCCTGTCAGTTTCCAGCCCAGACTGTGTAGACTACCTCCCGTGGAAACAAAAGTCTTTAACGGAGACTATATAAAGTGGCCCCCTTTTAGAGACCTCTTTACTGCGGTCTATATTAACAATCCCAGTTTGACTCAGTCGAAAAGCTTTTCCTCCTCAATGCCAGCGGTGAAGCGAAGGCAATTGTGGCCAAATCCCCGCTCACGAATGACGGCTTCGCATCAGCGTAGAGGGATTTGACTGATAGGTTGGAAAATAAGAGGCTGTTGGTCAACTGTCAACTTAAACTCCTTTTCAACCTTCAGTCAGTTTCCCAAGAATCTGGAGCCGCTATCAAAGATTTACAAAGCACTATCCAAGGTTGCTTAACGGCTCTAGATCATTCCAAGATAACCACAGATCACGCTTTCTTTGTGGGAACAATCGCTTCAGAATAAGGCAGAGATTCCGATTTGGGGTGAAATGAATAAATTCCTATTGGAACGCTATCGCACTCTAGAAGCGATAGAAGACGTGAAACCGAGCACCAGTACGCATAATTTCAAGCCAGCTCGCAAAGAGCCCTCTCCACACAATTTCAATTCTTTTGAAGCAAAAGTTAGTGTCAAACCGCAAACTTGCAAACTTTGCTCAAAAGAGAATCATCCAGTGCGTCTGTGCCAGCGTTTCCTCCAAATGTCTGTTAATGAGAGATCCAATTTCATTAAACAGTGGAAATTATGCTTAAATTGCTTTGCAAGAGGCCATCATCTTAAAGATTGCACACGTCAGCACAATTGCTTTACGTGCAAAGGCCGCCACAACACGCTCCTGCATCGTGGTGACCCTCCTTCTACGCCTTCTGCAACAGCATCTTCCAGTTCTACTGCGGTAACGCAAAGTCCGATTATACAGTCCACAGCTCCCACATCACATGTCCAAAACTATTTCTCGGCTAACACTCAAAGTGTTCTTCTCGGCACTGCTGTAATAAACATTTGCCATTTGGGCACTTGTTTCAAAGCACGTGCATTGACTGATTCAGGATCAAAAGCAACGGTCATATCAGAGCGAATGTTTAATGTCATCAAACCTCCTTTCCAAGCGGTCCAAGCTCAAGTCGCTGGCTTGAATCAAGCCATTGCAGCCAATCCTCAGAAGTTGTGTCACTTTCATATAGGCTCTCCAACGAAACCGAGACTCAAAATAGAGACGTCAGCCTTCGTGGTTCCGCACTTGGCAGGTAAGCTACCTTCCTACCCTATTCCACAAAGATTTATAGAAATCCTGCCAAATCTTCAGCTCGCTGACCCATCCTTTCATCAGAGTTCGCAGATAGATGTGCTACTAGGAGCAGATATCCTCCCATCCATCTTGTTAGGCGGCATACTTCCGAATATTTGCGGATCCATGTTAGGTCAAGAAACCATCTTCGGGTGGATCCTTACAGGGCCACTGTCAAAATCCAACTTGACAACCGTTTCGTCCTTTACTACTAGGATCTCGGTCAGCAAATAGCAAAGACTCGATGATCTTCTAGTCAAGTTTTGGGTGGTGGAGGATCTACCAGCGAAGCTGGCAAAGGAGTCTGATTCGGTATGTGAAAATAATTTTGTCCGCACCACGACAAGAGATAAGAGTGGTAGATATGTAGTTTCGTAACAAAACTTACCCTTCAAGAATCCTGAACATATGTTATGTTGGCCGGCTGGCAAGAAAACAGAGATATGCAGAGATGACTGTATCGTGTCGTCCAAACAGTGGCCGATGTTCCACTGGCAGCGAAGAAATTGCAAAGAAAGGCCTAAGAAAGCAATAGATCGGCTCAACAGTCGATTGCAGTAAAACTGCAAAGTGCCTTAAACAAGAGCAAAAGCTCGTGAATCATTTGTAGGCGGCGCTAGGCCCAACACCTAGGGCAGTGCGTGTGCAGCAGCAAAAATAAAACATTTAATTGGTTCAACAAAAATCGCAACAACTACAAATCCGACAGCTCAAAACCGTTGCGGCCCATCCAAATCAACACCGGAAGCCTGGCAGATACACAGAAGGAGGCAGCAATAAAAAACAACAGATTTTTGTATTCGGAAAATAAGGCAAGTGCACTCTCTCGGGATTAAGACAGCTGAAAACTCTCTTTCAGACAGGCGAAAACTTCTGAAGGTCATCGACCTCACCGGTACGACAGCTGACGTCCCGCAACCGATGCCCGGCGAATTGGCTCACAATAAACTGCCAATAACTACTGGCTAAACTACCAGGCGCAAGTCAGCAGTACTGCTGTTGCTATGGGCTAATTTTTGCCAGTCTTTATTTGTTTTGATCTCTAATTTTTGTTGTTTTGATCTGTGGTTGGTCGTTGTCTTATATTTTCTGCGATCCCATCAGATAACAGGTGCAGATTCGTCTACCGTTGCTGGCGCCACCAACGTAAGGAGTAAACCATATATACGCAAGCACATTATCCTAAATACTAGTTGGATTTTTGCCGACCAAACACAGTAGAACCGTAAAACAAAAACAAAAAAACAAGCATATCTATTTTAATGTGACCTGCCAGGCAATCAGCACTGTAAGAAAGCCATTGTTTACATGCTGAAAATGTAAGGAAAAGGTAAGCTTGTAGTTTGTATGGAAGCAGTAAATAAGATTTAAATACCACAAGAATACAACAAATGAAGCGAATTTTTAAGCATTGAAGCTATTATTTGTAGATACAGACTGGCGTAGGATTAAATTGTATACTTACAAATCAAGAAACGACAAAAATGGAGCAAATTAAGAATAAACCTATATATCAAAATAACGTGTTAAATTAAACTGTAAGAAAGCCATTGTTTACATGCTGAAAATGTAAGGAAAAGAGAAGCTAAGCTTGTAGTTTGTATGGAAGCTTGTAGTTTGTAATTTTAAGCATTGAAGCTTTTATTTGTAGATACAGATTGGCGTAGGATTAGATTGTATACTTGCAATCAAGAAACGACAAAAATGGAGCAAATTAAAAATAACGTGTTAAATTGAAAAAAAAAACATGATTTGCTAAAAAGTTTTTTTTGTAGTTGGAGTGGAAGGGGGTGTCTGCGCTGGTGGCGCGAGAATGACAAAAATACAGCCCGCAAGCAATGCTATTAACCAGAAGACGGACCAGAACATCATACAGGGGACTAGTAACGAATGGCCAAAGCTAGACCAAGGCCACACAGATGTGTGGAAAGGGGTGGTTAGGCCATACCGCCGATCAACTTTGTTGATCAAGCCAGTGAGCGACTGAGAGGCATTTGTATGTATGAGTGTATGTGTGTGAAAGAGTTTCGGCTGAGGCCATGAGTGCGTTTGATTGAGCGAATATGTGTGAGTGACGCGTATGAATGGATGCATGTATCTTGGCAGTTATGTATGTTTTTGGGGGTTCGGATGGATGCTTTTTTGATACTTTATTTTTGGGTCTTTTTTTGTGTCTAGCTACCAACAGCCATTGGCAATGCCAGTGAAAATTGTGAGGCGGGCATAGGGAAACGTTCTATAGGAAAATGAAAAGAAGTTGAAACTTCACAGTGGTCAAATAATTATCGAACTAAGACGCTGAGGTCAACTTATGCGAGTAATATGTTAATATTTTTTTTTTATTGATTTTTGTTGGGAATGAATAGTGGATGCCTCGCTCTCAGTGATGTTTAAATTTCCAGAGCTGAAGCGTTCCACTGGGTGGAGTATTATGAGCAGCAAAAAGGCAACTGCTACTCCATGGGATAAAAGTGCGGGAAATGGATGAGGTACGTTGCAATTGATGTTAAATGACGGGTTGGGGGAAGACAGTTAAAGTAAATTAGTAGTTTTTTTAGGACGGACTAGTATCTGCTTTGGCTTAGCTAGCCAGTGCAGACACCCTATTTTCAGACCAACTCCAACTTATTTTATGAAAAGAAAAAAACCGGAAACTAAACAAAAGGTGGATGTTCTGAAAGAACATTATTCTTATTTTGCCGTTAATAAAACTACTTACTTATTTTGGTTTATATATGATTTATTAATATTTTTATATATCATATTTATATTATTTTTCTGCTACAACATTTATCCGGTTTTTCTTTTATAATATTCATATTATTTTTATAACCAATATTATCTTTTTTTTATGAATAAATTTGGATAGAGATCTCAGATTTTTTTGAAATATTGGTTCAGCCACACCAACACATTTAATTTGGGCAAAGAGACAACCGAATTGTTGATATGAAAGTCTCTCGAGATTTAAGTCGCCATAACGAAGAGCAGACCCCATCATTTCATCCAGAACACGAATCAGCCAAAGCAACGTCAAATGCCCCAAAGCCAACCACCGCTAGCGCAGCAAATGTTTCGCTCTATGCAGCAGCAACATGGACAAGTTTTTAGTGAACAGTCCACTGGCCTAGATATTGACAGATGGGAAGCCACAAGGCCAGCAGCAGGTCTAGATCGCTGGAACATTGAGTTCGATGGTTCTGGACGAGGCATGACCGTGGAAAGCTTTATTTTTCGGGTTGAGAGGATGCAGGAACAGTATGGGTTACGAACAAGACAAGTGTTTAGGGAGTTCCACTGTCTTTTAGCTGGAGCAGCAGCCAAATGGTACTGGCAGATCATTGAAGACCTTTCGGAGGATAGGACTCTTGGCTACGCGGAGCTTAAGAGAGAGCTGAAGGCAGCTTTTTCCACATCAGATAACGACTATGTGACGATAAAAAAAATAATGGAGAGGAAGCAGGGTCCGAATGAGGGGGCTACTTTATTCCTCGTCTGTGAAGAACCTAGCAGCATTCAGATCAGAAGGAGCTAAGGCGGAAAAATGGCTTAAAGAGAGACGACCAAGGCCCAGCGAGGTAAATGAGGTAAGCGCGGAAGGAGAAGAGCAGTTCCCGGACATTGAAGGAGATTTAGGCAATGCAAGGGCCTCAGCGACAAATCATTAGAGGAGGCTTCAACCACCAAAAAGGGGCTCATAATGGTAGAGGGCCGGAAGTAGACAGTGGACGACAGACACGAAAGCACCATCAGGAGAAGCAGACTGCTCATCGCCGTTCCATCTGTATCTTTGCTTCACCTGCGGCAGGCCCAGCGATTTCTTTTGGAAGCAGGCTTCTGGCGGAGAGAAGATAGAGCCTTGGTGTAAATCTTTCTTCCACGAAGCTAATTGTCTTACCTGCATATTCTTACTCCTTTGCAAGAGAGTCAATGTCAACTGGTAAACAAAATTTTCCATCCTGCCAGGTACTAGGATTGGGAAAAACAGACCTGGAAGAGCACATAATAGAGGTGACAAACGAGGGGATTCCCATCAAGCAACGCCATTACCCAACATCCCCAGCAAAACAAGCTCTGTTGTTTGGAAAAATTGACCGCATGCTGGAGTTAGGCGTAATAGAAGAAAGCAACAGTAGCTGGTGCTCGCCTGTTACTTTGGTGATAAAAGGGGTCAAGGCCAGGATGTGCTTAGATGCCCGAAAGGTCAACGAACGCACATTAAAGCATGCCTACCCACTTCCACATATAGAGGGAATCCTTAGTCGTCTGCAGGACACGCATTATATCTCAGCAATAGACCTTAAGGACGCGTTTTGGCAAATCCCATTGGAAAAGAAGAGCAGAGAGAAGACAGCATTTACGGTGCCTGAACGGCCTCTGTACCGCTTTAAGTCCATGCTTTTTGGATTATGCAATGCTGCTCAAAGGATGTGCCGTTTTATGCACAAAGTGATCCCGGCATCGCTACGACAAAACGTGTTCGTATATCTGGATGACTTATTGGTATGTTCGCCTTCTTTTGAGTCGCATATGGAAATGTTGAGACAGGTAAGCGATTGCTAAACCAGGGCAAAGCTCACGATTAACGTCGATAAGAGCAAATTCTGCAACCACGGTAGCTGGGATACGTGGTCGGAGGCGGGTTCATTAAAGCGGACGACTTCAAAATATAAACTGTGCAAGATTTTCTTGAGCCTAAAACCGCAAAGCAGTTGCGCAGGTTTTTGGGTATGACTGGGTGGTACAGGCGGTTTATCCAAAACTATGCCGTATTAGCCGCACCACTCCACGACAGTTTGAGTAAGGGTCGGATCAAACAGTTTGCGTTAGGAGCAGAGGAGTTGAGGGCATTTGAGGCATTAAAGGCCAGCATGGTCTCAGCTCCAGTTTTGATCACACCCGATTTTACGAAGCCTTTTGTCATTCAATGCGACGCGTCAACAACTAGTGTGGGAGGAGTACTTTTTCAAGTAGACGAGCAAGGCAATGAGCACCCTATAGCGTATATGTCGGCAAAGTTGAGTAAGGCTCAAAGGAACTAATGCATAACCGAGCTAGAGTGCTACGCTGCAGTACTTAGCGTTAGCAAATTCCGGGCCTATGTAGAAATGATGTCCTTTAAGGTTATCACGGACCACGCCAGCCCGAAGTGGCGAATGGGGCAAAAGGATTTGTCAGGAAGAAGCTTTTGATTTTTCGATCGAGCACAGGTGAGGGTCACAAAATGTAGTGCCGGATGATCTTTCGCGCATACATATGGATAAACATGGAACATCACATGATATGGATGTGCAAATTAATTTGGTGGATACAGCTTTTAAGTCAGCTGAGTAAATGGCATTAATGAAAGCTGTTGAGCAGAAAACTGAAAATTTTCCAGATTTGTGCACATCAGACAGCTTTTTGTACAAACGGACTGGCTTTAGAAACGGGGATCTGATAGCCGATGTTAGAGCTTGGAAGTAACGGGTTCCAGAGGAGTTTCGGGAGGATTTGCTATGGAGAGTGCATCATGCTAAGACTGCTGGCCATGGACGAATCCATAAGACCCTAGCGAGACTACGACAACTTTGTTATTGGCCCGGATTGGTATCAGATGTACACCGTGTTTCGAAGGAGTGCGAAATTTGTAAAGGGACGAAATCCACCAGTCAGACGACTAGACCCCCAATGGGAGAGCAGCAGCTCACTGACAGGAAATTGCATAGGCTGTACATTGATTTCATGGCGGTCCTGGGATATCCATCTTAGCCAAATAGCGTGTGCATTGCAAAGTAGGTGGCACAGTTCCATAAGAATGGAACCTTTTTTTGCAATGTTTGGGACCCGTATGGCAACGCATGGCACAGCATACCCTATTTTGAGGAAACTTGGAGTGATTTGAGCAGCGGATCAGGACTCGCTCCAAGCTGATAAGATGGACTTGATCAGGCAGAAGGTGTACCGGGAACTAGAGAAGTTCAATACTCAATAGGCCAAGTCGTATACAGGCGAAATTTCAGACAGAGCAACAAAGCAGATGGTTACAATGCCAAGCTTGGCCCGAACATACGATAGTACGTTGTGTAGTTTTGCAACGAAAAGGGCAATCATTATATGAACTGGGAGATAGTCAAGGCCGCAGTGTTGGGGTATTTCACGCAAAGGATCTGTTCATCGCATAAAGAAGGAAATCTCAGGGTCATGGACAGAGGCTACACATTTGTGCAGGACAGGAATGATATGGGAGCAGGCTACATATATTTCTTTTGCGAAATCATTCCATACCAGAAGGCATCGATAAGTCCGAGCCTGTTATGTAGGCCTGCTGGCAAGAAACTGCGATATGCAGAGATGACTGTATCGCGTCGTCCAAACAGTGTCCGATGTTTCACAGGCAGCGAAGAAATTGCAAAGAAAGGCCTAAGAAAGCAGTCGATCGGCTCAACAGTCGTCAAATCGAAAGCCATCGAAAAGCTCGAAGTTTTTCTGTGCTGTGTGGGATTCTGTTTTTTTTTCCAAAAAAGAAAAAGTTACCGGTGCCAATAGAAACCACAATAAATATTTTTATGTTTGAACCTAAAACTGCAAAGTGCCTTAAACAAGAGCAAAAGCTCGTGAATCATTTGTAGGCGGCGCTAGGCCTAACACCTAGGGCAGTGCGTGTGCAGCAGCAAAAATAAAACATTTAATTGGTTCAACAAAAATCGCAACAAAAACAAATCCGACAGCTCAAAACCGTTGTGGCCCATCCAAATCAACACAGGAGTCCGGCAGATAAACAGAAGGAGACAGCAATAAAAAACAACAGATTTTTGTATTCGGAAAATAAGGCAAGTGCACTCTCTCCAGATTAAGATAGCTGTAAACTCACTTTCAGACAGGCGATAACTTCTGAAGGTCCTCGACTTCACCAAAACGACAGCTGACATCCCGCAACCGATGCCCGGCGAATTGGCTCTCCATAAACTGCCAATAACTACTGGCAAAACTAACAGGCGCAAGTCAGCAATACCGTTTGACTGCAAGTGAAGGAGGGAAGCAAGAAAACAACGACAGATCACCAGACGGAGACGGAGAAGGCTTCGGCAGCGCCGACGTGTGCATCTTGGCTGTGGGAGAGGGAGAAAGGGCAATTTTCATGCTGAGTGAAAAGGGGGAATGATATAACGCTAGCGCTGTTGCTATGGGCTAATTTTTGCAGTCGTTATTTGTTTTGATCTCTAATTTTTTTGTTTTGATCTGTGGTTGGTAGTTGTCTTATATTATCTGCGATCCCATCAGATAACAGGTGCAGATTTGTCTACCGTTGCTAGCGCCACCAACATAAGGCGGGTGAGTAAAACACATATACGCATGCACATTATCCTAAATACTAGTTGGATTTTTGCCCACCAAACACAGTAGAACCGTCAAAAAAAATAAAAAAAAAAGCATATCTAATTTAATGTGACCTGCCAGGCAATCAGCACTGTAAGAAAGCCATTGTTTACATGCTGAAAATTTAAGGAAAAGAGAAGCTAAGCTTGTTGTTTGGATGGAAGCTTGTAGTTTGTATGGAAGCTGTAAATAAGATTTAAATACCACAAGAATAGAACAAATGAAACGAATTTTTAAGCATTGAAGCTTTTATTTGTAGATACAGACTTTCGTATGATTAAATTGTATACTTGCAATCAAGAAACGACAAAAATGGATCAAATTAAAAATTAACCTATAAATCAATATAACGTGTTAAATTAAAAAAAACATGATTTCCTAAAAAGTTTGTTTTTGTAGTTGGAGTGGAAGGGGGTGTCTGCGCTGGTGGTGCGAAAATGACAAAAATACAGCCCGCAAGCAATACTATTAACTAGAATACGGACCAGGACAGCATACAGGGGACTAGTAACGAATGGCCAAAGCTAGACCAAGGCCACACAGATGTGTGGAAAGGGGTGGGTAGGCCAAATCGCCGATCAACTTTGTTGATCAAGCCAGTGAGCGACTGAGAGACATTTGTATGTATGAGTGTATGTGTGTGAAAGAGTTTCGGCTGAGGCCATGAGTCATGATGCAACTATATAAGGTGAGGACACGCCAGTGTGAGGCGTACTGGCGTACTTTTGCTAAAGCTGCGAGAGAGATTGGGAGAGAGAGTGGGAGAGCGAGTGGGAGAGCGAGTGGCAGAGCGAGAGTGAGTGGCGCACATGGACGCACTTTATGTATGCGGGTGTGTCTGTGTGTGTAACAACAAATGCGATCGCTCAATCAATTGTCAGAAGAAAAATACATTTTAGGAAACAATCCAATACTAGTGTAAATATTAATTAAAACCATTTAAACATTAGTAATGTTAATAAAAAATAATTATTTGTATTTATCAGCTTCGTACTAACATTGGGATATGGGCATTTCCGCGATGCAAAATTATGTACAAAAAGATAGACAAGAGAGATTCTATAACATTTGGTTACCTCTATGTTTGGTGCATAAAATTAAAAAAAAAAACAATATAACCTTTTTCAATTGTATTGTGTTATTTATTATTTATATACAAATTAAACAAATATTTGTGTGATAAACTTTTTGTTGATGATCATGGCCTTGGCCACAACAACACAAAATTTACACAGCTAAGTATGTATTCATTTTTTGCTACAGCGCAAAAAAACCACCCCCAAATACATAAACAAAACAAACAAAAAATCGACATCCGCGGACAACCTTACGCTTCAAGAGTACGCTCAGCACTGAACGTGGGGGTACTTTGCAGCGAACTCACACTGGCGTGTCCTCACCTTATATAGTTGCATCATGCCATGAGTGCGTTTGATTGAGCGAATATGTGTGAGTGACGCGTATGAATGGATGCATGTATTTTGCAGTTATGTACTTATGTATTTTGGGGGTTCGGATGGATGCTTGAGTTTGTGATGTATTGATGAACCTAAGGTTGCTAGCTGGTTTGTGGGTGGGTCGGACCGTAACTAAGACGGACTTTTGATGTAAGATGATGGCACGAGACTCTACAAATGTATTGTTAAGTTTTTACATTGAGTGTGAAGGTGCTCTGGAGAACCACCGCGAATACAACGAGCCGAGCCGGGCTGCCAGCGTGCCACCTGAGAGCACGGACCTCCTCAATAAGAAGAAATTCGGAACATAACAAATATTAATTTGGGACATTCAAGGTCCATAGCACTTGCTCAGTTTCTGAGAAACGAAGGTCGCCTCAAGAGAAACATTCCGTTAAAAGAGCATTACGACTCCGTTTTATTCATATTCGGCTAGTCCTTCCAAGTAACGATTCAAATAACTCCTATCTTCTATCTATCTTGAAATGGGAAAAGTCTGAACGACATACTTCATCCAGGACCTGTTTTACAATCAGATTTAACCATATTAAAGTGGCTTTTTTCCGATTCTTTTTCAATGCCGATATCACTAAGATGTATCGGCACATCCTAGTCGACCCGATCTCCACTCCCTTCCAGAGAATCCTATTTAGAAATGAGAATGAGGAGCTCATTGATTTAGAGCTCAACACAGTCACATTTGGAGTGAACTGTGCTCCATTTCTGGCGATTCGGGTCTTGCAGCAATTGGCTAAAGATGTTCTATCACAATTTATACTAGCAAGCGACATCATTTTAAACATTATGTTGGTTGATGACGTGCTAGCAGGAAACAGAGTGCGAGTTAGGCCATCGATGAGCTACGTAAGGCCCTTGATTCTGCAGGTTTCCCATTACGCAAATGGACCTCCAATCACAAAGATATGTTTGTTCACATTCCTAAAGAGCATTTGCTGCGAGCTGATTTCCTTGTTTTTTAAGAAGCCAGCATAGCGAATACTCTATGTATCCGCTGGCACGCAGACACCGACGAGTTCCGCCTTGCACCCTCCAATGTCGAAAAGAAGCCCTCTTATACTAAGCGAAAGGTGCTTTCACATATTGCCAAACTGTTTGATCCTGCAGACTGGCTTGCTCCATTCGTAGTTAGTGCTAAAATCCTTATGCAAGAAATTTGGTAGCATGAACTTGGGCGGGACGAATCTTTGCCGAAAGATTTGCTCCAAAAATGGCACAATTTCCTTAAGAGCTATCCATCTATTCAAGAGATTCGCATCCAAGGATGGGTTCGCTATCATCCAAGGGCGAAAGTGCAAGTTCACGGTTTTTGCGATGCTTCCCAGCGTGCCTATGGGGCAGTAATATATATTCGCATCGAAACTCCGCACGAAACTACATGTCATCTCTTTATGTCTAAAACCAGAGTCGCTCCTGTGAAGACCATTTCCTTGCCTCGTTTAGAGTTGTGCGGCGCGGTCCTTCTGGCGGAGTTATCATCCGCACTCCTTCCGAAGCTGTCTATCGAAAGTCAGGAGTCGTTCTATTGGACAGACTCCACCATCGTGTTAGCCTGGCTCAGCAAACCACCATGCAAATGGACGACCTTTGTGGCTAACAGAGTAGCTAAGATAACGCAATCCGTCAATTCGAGCAAATGGTCACACGTGAGATCCGAGAACAACCCTGCTGATCTCGCCAGTAGAGGTGTACCTGCTGAGGACCTGGTTGCAAATAGTCTTTGGTGAATCAGTCCATGAAACAGATGAAGAACTTCGTCCAGTGAAAAGCAAATTAGCAGAGCTGCCTCCACAATTCTTCGAGTCATGGCATATGTGTACCGATTCATAAAACGGTGTCAAAAACCTGATTCTTTGTTCTCAGTTGAGCTTAGTAGCAATAAGCTATCCGTGGCTCAAGAAAGACTTATCGTGCTTACTCAACGCAAAGAGTACTTCAGAGAGTATCAGTGATTGCTAAACAAGCAGAACATTCCATCTTCGAGTAGTAGTATTCTAAGCTTGAACCCTTTCCTATATACAAAAGGAGTTATGAGAGCTTGCGGTCATGTGAGAGCGTCAGAATCATTAAGCTATGATGAGCGGCACCCCGTCATCCTCCCATATTCATGCACACTCACACGAGCTTTACGTGCTTCAGCACAAGGCGATTCATTTAGAGGCTACATCGGATCTTACGACCGAGAAGTTCTTCGCAGCATTTGCTCGTTTTGTGGCAAGACGAGGCTGCCCACGACAAGTTTACTCCGATAACGGTAAGACCTTTGTTGGAGCCTCTAAAGCCCTTTCCAGTGATTTTCTGATGGCAGTTAAAGCGTCAACATATACCCACCAAAGTTTGACATGGCGCTTTAATCCTCCAAGTGCCCCACACATGCTTGGGCTATTGGAAGCCGGAGTGAAAAGTTTTAACCCTTTAAACCCCAATTTAAAATGGGTGGACCTAAAAAATATTTCACTTCATATTTTTAGTGGTACGGCCACAAAGGTTAACTGATATGAATTTCAAAGATCCACGAATTCTAGATCGTCCTTACGAAAACGATTTCTAAAAACCTTTCTAAAATTCCTGAAATTCAGCTAATCAATTTTCTCTCGTAAAGTAGCTTTTTATATATTTTTTTAACTATTCTGAACTAGCACAATTTTGTTTTATTGCAAATCAAACCAATGGATTTCATAGAAATATTTAAAATGTAGATTAATGAGAAACTGTGCAACCAATTGAGTTTACCACATTCACAAAATTGGCGGGAAAAGTGATCAGCTGTTGAGTTATCGACATAATTTAGGGTTACCAACACTTTTAATATAAAAAAGGAATGTTGCTGAACTGCATCAAATTCATGTTTGACAATTTTATAATCCACACTGGAAAATAATTGTATTAATTCGGTATGATGCAGATCTGCATCACCACCATGTAAAGGGTTAAGACTTTGTTTTACAAGTCTACTTCCAGCTTGAAGTACACGTTTGAAGAGCTATCTACTCTCCTGTCAAAAGTGGAAGCCTGTTTGAACTCCAGGCCAATATCCCCAACGTCAGAGAACCCAACTGACTTGTTGGCTTTGACCCCAGGCCATTTCCTAGTTGGTGGCCCACTCCTATCTCTTTCGGAGCCTGAGATCAGAGAAAGCGCTGCGTCCATCTTAAATCGGTGGCAGCGTCTCAAGGCTCAAAACCAACAGTTTTGCTTCGTTGGAAGGAAGAATACCTTAAGGAGTTGCATAAGCACAACAAACGGCGACATGGTTATAGTCAAAGAAGACAACATTTCACCCAACGAGTGGAGCCTCGGCCGAGTACAAGCCAGGAGCTGATGAATTGGTCAGCATGGTAGATGTTGTAACTACCCGTGGCGTCATCAAGCGGCCCGTGGCCAAATTGATACTTATCCCAGTAGGACCCAATGTGCTCCAGCATTCTAACTAACATCTGTTGCCCATTTTAGACGTTTATGTCACACTTTACTTATATATCTAAATTACATGTTTTCCAGTTCCAAAATGTCTCCTTGTCCAGTCGCCAACCGTCCATCCAAGCGCCGTCACCAGCCCAGAGGTGTGGGCTTATTTCGCTGCCGTGTCTGCCGAGGGGTCCATGCCCTAAGAAAGTGCCAGCGTTTCCTACGGCTGAGCGCTGAAAAGCGTCTCCGGGCAGTACTCATAAATAAGTTCTGTCTGGCTCATCAGCACTCGGAGGGAACCTGTCGGAGCGGCAATTCTTGCCGCAAATGCCAAGGAGATCACCACTCGTTGGAAGACCAGCAAACCCCAGCGGTGGCAGCTCAACCCAGGGCTCGATCTCCGACGGCAAGCTCAAACTCCAGAGCTAGTTCCGTTCGCTATAGAAGTCACGCTCCATCCACAAGGACTCGCTCGCCATTGGCACTGACGCGACCGCAATCCTCCGGTCCATCCATCACGCTGGCATCTCTCATGCAGCGTAAGAGCGTCAGCGTCCTCCCTACAGCTCGAATTCTATTCGACTCTGGCGAGAAAACCTTCGAGACGATGGCACTCCTCGACCAATGCGCTCTTTTGAGCCTTATTAGTGCTTCGTTGGCGAAGATTTTCGGACTCGGAGAGTCGACGATGCCTGCACTGCGATCATCAGTTCCAATACCTATCCGACCCTAAAGTTGGAGGTTGTATTTAAGGTCGATCCCCAGGTGCAATGCCGCACTCCCACGAAAGCCATATCCGGCAAGGTGCGAGAGCAATTCGTGAACATCACTCTGGCCGACGAACCCTTTTTCCGTCCCTCCACTGTCTTTATAGTGTTGGGCTGCGATGTCTACCAGGACATTATCCGGCCAGGTGTCGTTCCATGCCAATATGGCCTGCCCCTAGCTCAGAACACCGTTTTCGGCTGGGTGCTCTCGGGCACTTCCAGCCAATAATTCCAATTGGGCTGTCCCCCTTGCATTGGGTTTTTGCAATGTCAGCGCGAGTTATGTTGGGACCCCCTGCCACTGTACCAATTCCCTCTTGTACTTACTTCCTGTGTTCTTATTTATAAATTTAAGTTGCTTTTTATTACTTTTTTCAAAATGTTGTTTATTCACAATAGTTTTTGGCACACACTTCTGACTTCAATGTCAGCTTCCACTAGACTCACTATATTTCATATTTAACGTGACATTGGCATTCAAGCTCAGATTACTAGATCGTAGGCATAGGGATCATAACATATATGGGAATGACATAGGGTATATAGGCTAATAGGTAATAGGAAATAGGTAATAAGACTCGCGCAAAGGTATGCACCACGATCGCAGTGCAGGGAGCTTTTCCTACGACGAGTTCCACACTGTCCGAGCATTCTCTCCTCTCCACCCTAGACTTAAGCTTAGCCACAGATTTGTTTTAGTGCTTAATAAACAGTGCAACTGAGAAGATCGACGCCCCCCGAATTGTTATTTTCGAATTACCAACCAATCCAGGAGTTTGGCAAGACGGCCATTCCACCACAATCACCTCTGTTTTAGAGGACGGTCGTTTTTCATCGAGATCGTGTGCTCGGCAATGGGCGATACGCCCGTCAGACTCTGTGGTTGTGCTATTTCTGGTGCCCATTACGGATCGGCTTTTACGTAGACGTCGTGTTGAGCAGTCGGTTCCATGTCTTCGTGTCGATTTCGAACTGTTGCCGACGGGCTTACAAGGAATATCGTGTTCATCGTGACCGTGGCTGGGGAACCTTCTTCGACGCCAATTACATTCATCATGCTGTCTATCGTTTCCTCCTTTTTCAGAGTCCTCTCCTTCTTCACGAGCAGTACTCCTTCCTCGTCACGGGAATACTGGTCAGAGTGATCTCCTCGCCATCGTTTGTGAAATCTGTTGTGTTCATATTCAGATGAGGCGAGCGCAAGCACGATTAGATGACAATCACGACTCCCAAATAGCCGAGGCCGAATTCCAAGTTGAGAAAGTGAACTTGCAGATGGCCTAGCACAGTTTCCGATCAGAGGAAGAAATTAGTCTGCATTTATTTATCAAAAGGCAAACATCTCGACGCGTAAAAATTGTCATTTCCATACGCCGTTTAGTGTTTAAATAACACAAAAGAACAAACTTAATGCTGGCGAGTCCACATAAACACCGTGTGTTAACCTTGCGAAATGCCAATTACTGGGCTTTAATAGTCTGAATGAGTCCATTGTGCACTGCTCAACCCAAAAATTAGGTACCAGAATCCCGATCAACACTATACACCCCACATTGAGTGAGAGTGAAACGACAACACCAGTTTTGGCCTTGGGAAAGAAACTCCCATAATCCTTGCCACCAAAAATTCTAAATCCAAATCGAAGAAGACGAGACACTTTCGCCCAATTGGCATCAGCTGTATCTAAGATGCTGGCAGACGACATAGCGCAAATCAACAAGTGGGCGGCGAGTTCGACTCAACGGGTCATCAACCTTGCACACTAATCCAGCTGCGCTCGTCCCAATTCCATAGCGCATAAGAAGACAAAAGCAGATACCAGGCGCAACAGGGAAACCAACAGCGCTTTAGCAGCATCAGCACAGAAGAAGACGACAATAAGATAACGTAGATGTCCGAGTCGGCATAGCTGGACCACCTTGGCGACAGCGGTAGCGGGTACAGATAAGGGGAGGAAATTTAGAATTACAGTTTAGTTTTTGTTTGTTTGTTTTGGTTTGAGAACGAAAGTGCTCGGCGCAGTCGGTTGTGAACTGCGGTTTCTTTGGATTGGGTTCGCTTGTTTTTTTTTTCTCATCAGCAAAAATCTTCGGCTTGAGATGCATGAGATGCGTCTTCTTTAAAACCAGCAGATAGAACTTAAATACAATGAGAAAGCAAAGTGCACAGCGCAGATTGACGCACATGATTTCTTGTGAGCAGTTGAGTTATGTCAAACCAGAGCATTCTATTACATTTCGTTTTCTAAAATTACATTTGTTTACCTTTATTTCATTGGTTTTTTTTGCCTATATTAATTATTTTTTGGTTTTCTGCCAAATCTGAGCCAGATGTTGAAGTATACTTGCATAAATCTAAATTAAATGCTTAGTACATAGTACAAAAAACAATAAAGTCAAATAATAATTTTAAATAAAATATGTCTAGTAATAAGAATATCAAAATGAATTGCAAAGTTTTTTTTATTTGAGCTGGAAAAAGGGGTGTGATATGCACACATATAGAGTACTCACTGTACTCAGTATATTTCAACAAATACACATTGTAACACTTAGTTGCAATGTTCAAAGACCCAAGCACATTTCAAGTGCAAAAGTAACACGAGTAGATGTTGGGCATTCCATGCAGAAACGCAGCGTCAGCATATTTGAGCATAGCCAGCGGCGCAGCCATTATATATCATTCTATGTGCGCATGTCATTTCTCTCCAGCACAGAGCTGTTATCAACATTGTTCATTTTATATATACATAACACAGCCGCTCCGCTGCCGGCGTTTCCGAAAGCGTAGCTGCGCGGCATTTAGAATACAGATCAGTTCCAAAAGAAGAGACCAAGAAGCCACACATATAAATGGCAATATTTTAAAGTGATTTTTATAATAAAAACTGAAATACAAAAACCAAACTATTTTTACCAACTTACTGGGCGGAATGAATGAACCTGCAACCTGGTAGCCGTTCCTCCAACAAAATTACTTGCTTGTCCGTTGGAGGATCGGACGACCTTTACATGGCGACCGTGACCTTTGCCCTTTGCCACCACCTTTACATGGCATAAAGGAGCTGGACAAAAATAAAATTCTGAGTGAGTAAAGTGTTTGGTGTTTCGAAGAAAATCTTGTGTGAAAAAAAAAATAATAATGAAATAATATGAAACCAAAAAGGAAAGGAGGTGTGCGCAAAAAGATTTCCAAACGAATTGCCGAAATAAGAACGGCATTAAACGCACAAAACCCACCTGCATGGGAGACATCATGCGATCTGAATGAAGAACTTCAATTTTTAAAAAGTAAACTCGAGACAAAAACACAAAATCGAAACCCAACACTTGAAAGCCAAGTTAAATGCATAAAATGACAATGCAAAGACACAACTAAAATCAAACCACCAACAGAAAAGACGATCCATAAGTTCCGGAAGAAGTGCCCAGCAGATTGCAGGGGCCCACTGTACACACCAGGGTGTGAGTACAGTTGTATCAAGCATCAGCCAGCCCCGCTACAACCCACTAAGTAGCCATCAGCCTGTGCAGACCAGCACCGGCCCCGCCTGAGCCCAAAGGCCCCGGACATCAACAGCAGCCAAAAGTGGGAGCAAGAGAAACAACCCTTTGCCACTGTGGGAACATTAATACAACAAAACCAGCCTGTGCAGTCCAGCACCGGCATCGCATTCTCACATGCCTAAACGAGGACTGATGGAAGCTGCAGGCAGAATATAAACTAAGTTACTAATGAAACAAAAGAAAAATATATTTGTATTATTATAATTTAAAATAAGTCAACTTTGTATAATGTTTGTAATTTTGAGCTGTCCACGAAAACGGCCCGAAAAAATTTTAACTAGGTAGGGAAAAATGTGACATTTTTTTTTCTCTCTCCACAAATGATAGAAAGTCTTAGAACGAAATTTAAAAACACAGCAACACACTAAAAGCGAATATATATTGATACAATTAAGAAGATTTTTTTCATAAAAATGAAAGTAAATTAACAAAAATAAAATTTTTAATAAAATATATGAATAAAAAGAAACAAATTTAAACACAAGCAAAAGAAAAAAGGGACATATATTTAGATTGAGACTGTATATCTATTTACAAATATCCAAAATGGGATGGTTTGGATCAGACGACACGCAGTCGAAAGACAATACGGCCAACGTGGTCAACAACGTAAAAATAATAGATCACACAGATGATATACAATCTCTGTGGATACTCCTTTTGATCCTTACAATAACAAGCGTAGCTCAGTTGTTGCTGACTTTATATGTCAAACACAATAAAATAATTAAAAAACGTTACCTTAGCAGAGCAAACGACCTAGATAGGGTATAAAAAAAAAACAAAAAAATTTATATATTTTTAAACAATTTAATATATGAAAAATAAAAATGAAATTACTTAGAAGGCAAAACTCTTATTTACATGGAGTGGCAGGAAATAGTAACCAGCATCCGAGATATTAGAAATAAGTTTGACAAATCCTATAAATGCTTAAGTCAGAAAAGACCCGTACAAAATACAACGGTTAATAAGCACGCAAACATACTAGTAGAATGCTTCAATGAAGCACGTCAGTTAATATACGACCATCGAGAAAAATTGACTAATAATCATTGGTCACAAGTATCGAAAGTTTTAAATAAACTCAGATTAAATTTAGTATCCGTAAAGACGAAATTTAATTTAGACATATCAATTCCAACAGTTTTAAATACACCCTCGACAATAGAAATAAGTGAAATTCATGAACTTCTTCAGAATGAAGAGATTGAAGAAAATGAAAATGATTCAGACACCGAAGTAGAAGAAAAAGACATACATAATTTGACAATTCCAGCTGTAATAACATTACCAGAGTTGTCAGATCTAGATTCCGATTCAAATTCTAGCGTGATAGAACAAAAGCCAAGCACAATGACAGACACATCAGTAGCTGACAGGGCATATATAAGGGAAATTGCCCAAGCAATCCCTGAATTCGACGGGAAAAAATTACACCTTCAAAGATTTTTAACAGCAGTAAAATTGGTAAACCTTACAAAAGGTCCATATGAAAGACTTGCTGTAGAAGTAATAAAATCAAAAATAGTCGGCTCAACTCTATACAAAGTCCAAAATGAAACAACAATCGACGCGATTATTCAAAAATTGCAGACTACAATTGTCGGTGAAACATCCGATGTAGTCAAGACCAAGATGGCAAATGTATTCCAAAAAGGAAAATCAGCCACACAATTTACAAACGAAATGGAAAATCTACGTAAATTGTTAGAATCGTCGTATATCGATGAAGGACTTAGTGCAGAGCATGCTGATACGTTCAGCACAAAAGAAGCCATAACGACCATGATCAAAAACTGTGAGCATGGTAAGTTGAAAACTATTTTGGAAGCAGGCACATTCAAAACAATGAACGAAGCCATTACCAAATACATTCACTGTAGTACAGAAATGACGGGCAACACAAGCTCGGTACTATATACCCAAAGAGGACATTTCTATAAAGGTAATAACTTCAGAGGTAATTACCGAGGAAGAGGTAACTTCCATAATAACAACAATTACCAGAACAATAATGGTTACCAAAATAACAATTACAGAGGTAACAATAGAGGCCGTGGAAATTTTTCAGGATTACAAAATTACAATAATGCCAATGGAGGAAATTTCAACAATGGAAATCGAGGCAACCAAAATAATCAAAACAGCCAAAACAACAATAACAACAGAAATAATAAGGTCAGACATGCACAAAGCACGTCGGAAAACCAGCAGAATCCCTTAAGTATTCAGAACCAATAGACGCAAAAATTCACAATATCAATCTCAGTTTAAATATTTTTATAAATTTAAAAAATGAACACACTGGAAAACTATTTACATTTTTAATAGATACAGGTTCAGACATTTCAATTAAAATAGAAAATTCCGATATATTTCAAGATATCGATCACACTAATATTACACAAATAACTGGAATAGGAAAAGGTTCAACAAAATCACTTGGTCAAACATTTCTCGAATTGAGAACAGGTAACTTCATTATACCATACAACTTCCATATAGTACCAACTGATTTCCCAATACCAGGAAATGGAATTATTGGTTTAGACTTCATAAAAACATTCAATTGTCTAATCGACTTCACTCCAGACAGCGATTCTTTAATACTAAGACCAAATAATTTGCGATCTTCAATACACATTCCAATTGTCCATAATACAGACAGCAACGAAATGGTCATTCCATGTCGGTCCGAAGTTATCAGACAAATTACAATAAATACAGATGACGAAGAGATACTAATACCTAATCAAGAAATTCAAAAAGGTATTTTCATTGCAAACACAATTTCTAATACAAAAAATGCATTTGTTCGCATACTAAATACAACGAACAAAACTCAAGTCCTAAAATTAGACAACCTCCAATATGAACCTCTTCAAAACTATGAAATATCACAGATAAATGATCAACAAAGAAAAGAATTAGTATTATCTCAATTAAAAAAGAACTTCCCATCTCAATACAAAGACGTTTTGACAGAATTGTGTTTGAAGTATACAGACATATTCGGATTGGAAAAAGAACCAATCACAACAAATAATTTCTATCAACAAAAATTGAGATTGAAAGATGATGAACCAGTCTATATAAAAAACGAGAGCGTAAGTTAAAGTCGGCCCTGCCCGACTTCGAAATACCCGTTACTCAGCTCAGCTCGGATAAGTATGCAACATTTTTTTAACTCGGCCATTTATTATCCGATCCTTTTGAAAATTTGTGAGATTGTAGATAATGGCCACATAGACTACACTGCTAAACCTGAGCTCGATATCTTAAAAATTGTGGGAGTTATTCAATATTTTTTATTGCGGGGGCGGGAGGGGGCGTGGCCAAAATTTGAAACAAACTTGATCTGCCTACAGACAATACTAGCTTACGTATAAAATTTGGTTGCTCTAGCTCTTCTAGTCTCTGAGATCTAGGTGTTCATACAGACGGACGGACGGACGGACGGACGGACAGACGGACATGGCTATATCGACTCGGCTGTTGATGCTGATGAAGAATATATATACTTTATGATATCGGAGATGCTTCCTTCTGCCTGTTACATACATTTGCACGACTTTAGTATACCCTTTTTACTCTACGAGTAACGGGTATAACTACAAAAACCCCCACAGTCAAAAAGACGAAATTGTAAAACAAGTTGAAAAATTAATAAAAGATAACATTGTAGAACCATCAGTGTCAGAATACAACAGCCCATTGCTTTTAGTTCCAAAAAAAATCACTACCCGACTAAGACACAAAAAGATGGCGATTAGTGGTTGATTACCGCCAGATCAATAAGAAGCTATTAGCAGATAAATTCCCATTACCAAGAATAGACGATATTCTAGACCAATTGGGAAGAGCTAAATATTTTTCATGTTTACATTTAATGTCTGGATTCCATCAGATAGAACTAAACAAAGACTCAAGAAACATAACGTCATTTTCAACGAGCAACGGCTCTTATCGTTTCACACGATTACCTTATGGATTAAAAATAGCACCAAATTCTTTCCAAAGAATGATGACAATAGCATTTTCAGGACTAAACCCTTCTCAAGCGTTCCTGTATATGGACGATTTAATAGTCATCGGTTGCTCAGAAAAACACATGCTAAAAAATTTAATTGACGTATTTGAATTGTATAGAAAACATAATTTAAAACAAGAAAGAAAGTCGGTCAAGCCCGACTATAACATACTCCGTACCAAGAAATTTTGTCTTTTGATCATAACTCGAAAACCGTTCATCCGATCTTCAGGACTAGAAAAAAGTGTTGCCTACATTCAGGATCACAATTTAATAGCTGTTACAAAAGGTGACATGACAAAACGGCCACGGACAAAAGGCCCATATGATAAATTTCAATCACTGCTTCGAAATATAACTCAGAAATTTTCTGGCCGTAATGTCCGCACAAAAGGCCCATGGGCGTAAAGTCCGTATTCGAATTCAAATGACATTGAATGCTCAGGAAGACTACACCAATTAATGCTTTCCATACTGATGGAATAGTTCTACAAGTCGATTTAGTTGGTTTTTATTATATGTGATATCTTCAAATTTTTGCCACTACTGATGTACTACAGTAAACAGAAATCAGCTGTCAGCTGAACGGCAGTCGATTTTGAGACCATCGGCCAGCACATTCTCTGTTAACCATTTCGGCAAAGTTTTTGGCTGCATGCAGGGTTGAAACACAACAGGACTTTATAATTTGTGTACAAATCATCTTCATCATGTCTCATGCCTGGCAACCATTTTCATAGCACACGTATCTCTTAAGCATCGCCCCATTCTTCATGTAAGACGTCTTAAACTTATAAAGTTGCTTATCTTCCTTGATATGTAGAGGCAGCTATTTCGTTTTGCACCCTGCAGAAACTCAATTTTTCTTTTTAATTTGTTGGTTTTTATTAAACTGGGCGAAAAGTTCGAGGGTGTAATTTCGATGCTTACTATGATTATTTTTGACATGGGCCTTTTGTCCGTGGGCGTTTTGTCATGTCACCGTTACAATAACCGGTTACATTCATCTTCAAAAATTCAAAAACAAATAAATGAAAACAAATGAACAGGGTATTTTGAAGTCGGGAAACTCGACTGCAGAGCCCTTTCTTGTTTTCTCTGTTTAGTTGTCGACTTCGGATCTGATGGCCGATGTGGGTCCTGGATGGTTGCTGTTGTAATGGGTTGTAAAACGGCTGTCTTTTTGAATACGGAAAGGGTTTGAGAATTTTGTAAAACTACTCACATGCGAATAAGATAAGTCGCCATCACCGGTTGGAACGTATGCGACCGCATAGGGTGATTACTTTTTTCCATCCGGTATTAGTCGTCCATCCATAGAAAAAGCACACTAAACTTACCGAATAATCTAAAAATCAATAGACCCATCATCAACAAAAAAAAACTGCGTATTTTAGCATACAACATTGCAGGTTCAGCCAATTAATTAGTTCATAAAAAACGAAAAACGAGAAAGCTAAGCTAACTTCGTCTGTGCCGAAGTTTTTATATCCTTACAAGTGCTCACTTAAATATTTTCAAACAAGAAAGAAAGTCGGTCAAGCCCGACTATAACATACTCTGTACCAAGAAAATTTGTCTTTTGATCATAACTCGAAAACCGTTCATCCGATCTTCTTCATTCCTTTGGCGGATCGATAAGTTATCCTGATAACTAAATATGTCCAGAAGGAACAAGCCATCTATCTTCAAAACTGTGGGAGATATGACGTTTTTTCTAAATTGCGGAGGCGGGAGGGGGCGTGGCCAAAACTGAAAATAAACTTGATCTGCCTGCAGACATAAGAAGCATATGTCCCATACATGTCAAACCTCTATCTCTTACCATCTCTGAGATCTGTGCGTTCATACGGACAGACAGACGGACAGACGGACATGGCTATATCGACTCGGCTGTTGATGCTGATCAAGAATATATATACTTTATGGGGTCGGAGATGCTTCCTTCTGGATGTTACATACTTTTGCACAAACTTATAATACTCTATGTACCTTCGGTACAGAGTATAATTACACCCTGAAAAATGTACATTCTTCATGCATGAAGTAACATTTTTAGGCCATAGATGCACTAGTCAAGGAATTTTACCTGATGACAAAAAGTACGAAGTCATAAAAAATTATCCAATTCCTACTGACGCAGACAGTGCTAGAAGATTTGTTGCATTTTGTAACTATTATCGTCGACTTATCAAAAACTTCGCGGATTATTCCCGCCACATTACATACTTATGTAAAAAGAATGTTAAGTTCGAATGGACACCTCAATGTCAAGAAGCTTTCGATTATTTAAAAAAAAAAAAAGAAAGTCGGTCAAGCCCGACTATAACATACTCTGCACCAAGAAATTTTGTCTTTTGATCATAACTCGAAAACCGTTCATCCGATCTTCTTCATTTCTTTGGCGGATCGATAAGTTATTCTAATAACTAAATATGTCCAGAAGGAACAAGCCATCTATCTTCAAAACTGTGGGAGATATGTTTTTTCTAAATTGCGGGGGCGGGAGGGGGCGTGGCCAAAATTGAAAATAAACTTGATCTGCCTGCAGACATAAGAAGCATATGTCCCATACATGTCAAACCTCTATCTCTTACCATCTCTGAGATCTGTGCGTTCATACGGACAGACAGACAGACGGACAGACGGACGGACGGACAGACGGACATGGCTATATCGACTCGGCTGTTGATGCTGATCAAGAATATATATACTTTATAGGGTCGGAGATGCTTCCTTCTGGATGTTACATACTTTTGCACAAACTTATAATACTCTATGTACCTTCGGTACAGAGTATAATTAATGTCCCCGACATTACTGCAATATCCAGATTTTTCCAAAGAATTTTGTATCATCACGGATGCAAGTAAACAAGCTTGTGGAGCCGTATTAACCCAAGAAAGCAACGGATTACAACTTCCAGTTGCATATGCTTCTAGATCATTTAAAAAAGGCGAATCGAATAAAAACACCACAGAACAAGAGTTAACAGCAATACATTGGGCAATAAATTATTTCAGACCATATATATATGGAAAACATTTAATTGTTAAAACAGATCATAGACCACTTACTTTCCTATTTTCAATGACAAATCAAAGCTCCAAATTAACAAGAATGAGACTTGATTTAGAAGAGTACCAATTTACAGTTGAATACCTTAAGGGAAAAGACAATCATGTTGCAGATGCGTTATCTAGAATAACCATTGATCAACTAAAACAAATAACAAAACAAATATTAAAAGTCACTACAAGAAACGAAAGTAGACAGAAAAAATCCTGCGCAGGAATAGATTCGGAATCGCGCAAGCAACCGAACACTTCGAAGCCCAAAATATATAACGTCATTCGAAATGAAGATGTTAAAAAATTAGTGACCTTGCAAGTAAATTTATTAACATGTTTCTTGAAACATGGAAAAAAAGTAATTGCAAGAATTAATGTTGATGACCTATATACTAATGGAGTTTTTGATTTAGATCAATTTTTCCAAAGGCTTGAAAAATATGCCGGTATACATGGAATTATTCAACTAAAAATGGCACCGTGCGAAGAAATCCTTGAACACGTTTCAATTGATTCTTTTAAAAATATGGGCAATAAAATACTAAAAAATCTAAGAGTAGCGCTACTCCAGCCGGTGACCACAATAAAAAATGATAATAAAAAAGAAATCGAAGAAATACTGTCTACATACCATGCCGATCCAACTCAAGGAGAACATACAGGAATAACGAAAACAACAGCAAAAATAAAACGTTATTATTACTGGAAAAATATGACACGCGACATTAAAGCTTATGTGAGAAAATGTCCAAATTGTCAAAATGTAAAGTTGCAACACATACCAAAACCCCTCTAACTTTAACAGAAACACCACTAATGGCATTTGATAGAGTAATAGTGGATACGATCGGTCCATTACCAAAATCAGGACAAGGAAATGAATACGCTATCACTTTAATTTGTGATTTAACAAAATACCTTGTTGCCATTCCAATACCCGACAAAAGTGCTAAAACAGTAGCAAAAGCTATTTTTGAATCTTTTATTCTGAAGTACGGTCCAATGAAGACGTTCATTACGGACATGGGAACGGAATATAAGAATTCAGTTATCAATGATTTATGTAAATATCTTGGTATCCAAAACATAACATCTACAGCACACCATCACCAGACTTTAGGAACTCTGGAACGAAGCCATAGAACATTCAATGAATACATTCGATCTTACATATCGGTTGATAAAACTGATTGGGACGTTTGGTTATTATACTTCGTATATTGTTTTAATACAACACCATCCACAGCACACAATTATTGTCCTTACGAATTAGTATTTAGCAGAAAACCTAGCATTAGTAAATCATTTAACAACCCGGAAAATCATATTAATCCGTTATATAATATAGATGACTATGCAAAAGAGTCAAAATATAGATTAGAATTAGCATATAAACGAGCTAGAACTATATTAGAAGAAAATAAGAGAAAAAATAAAGAATTATATGATTCTAAATTAAAGGACATAAATTTAGCAATAGGAGACAAAGTTTTATTAAAAAACGAAACAGGTCATAAATTAGATTTCAAATATACTGGACCTTATAAAGTAGAAAAGATACAAGATAGAGATAATATAGTCATTTCAGACAATAAGAATAAAAAACAAACAGTTCATAAGGATAGGTTACAAATTTTTATTTCATAGTTTCATTTTTTTTTAAAAGTCCATGCATGGCGATAAGTTATCATTTTTTTTTATAATAAAAATACTTTTTATTCATTCTTAAACTAATATATATTTTAATACATTTCTTTTCAATTTTTATTGCACATTTTTACTATTTTATTAATATATCAATATATATCCGCACAAACACATAAAGAAAAAATTACTAAAATTAACCCAAGAAAAAGGAGGGAGATGTGATATGCACACATATAGAGTACTCACTGTACTCAGTATATTTCAACAAATACACATTGTAACACTTAGTTGCAATGTTCAAAGACCCAAGCACATTTCAAGTGCAAAAGTAACACGAGTAGATGTTGGGCATTCCATGCAGAAACGCAGCGTCAGCATATTTGAGCATAGCCAGCGGCGCAGCCATTATATATCATTCTATGTGCGCATGTCATTTCTCTCCAGCACAGAGCTGTTATCAACATTGTTCATTTTATATATACATAACACAGCCGCTCCGCTGCCGGCGTTTCCGAAAGCGTAGCTGCGCGGCATTTAGAATACAGATCAGTTCCAAAAGAAGAGACCAAGAAGCCACACATATAAATGGCAATATTTTAAAGTGATTTTTATAATAAAAACTGAAATACAAAAACCAAACTATTTTTACCAACTTACTGGGCGGAATGAATGAACCTGCAACCTGGTAGCCGTTCCTCCAACAAAATTACTTGCTTGTCCGTTGGAGGATCGGACGACCTTTACAGGGGAATCGGTCATGGCTTTGAAGCCACAAGACAATCCTGACATGAACGGAGACAAGACCTGACGGACGACAAAGAATAGGGGGCCAACATACATGGCCAGAGTTTGTCCATTGGCCACGCAGGCGCGTGGAAGGGGTGGTACAAGGCCAGCCGCCGATCATTTCAGTAATCAAACTTGAGAGCGCGAGCATGTCAGTGTGTAAAAGATAGTGAGTGAGAATAGCAGGGCAGGGCAGTATGCATGCATGTGTCTGTTAAGGTGTGTGAATAAGATATTTAGTATGAATGTGTTGGAGTGAAAGTATCTGGGGGATGTTTATGAAAGTATGAAAGGATATGTATGCGGACAACGGTTTATTTGGCGGATCGTGCAGTACCATTTTTAGACGAACTTTTTATTTCCTATTGACTGTAGGCACGAACTATCATATATGTATTGCTTTGTGTTTGGGAGAGGATTGGCATCTGGAAGGACCATCCCGCATACTTTGAGCCGAGCCGGTCTGCCAGCGAGCCGAGCCGGTCTGCCAGCGAGCCGACCAGGAGCGCAATCCTGCTCAATGAGAAGAGGCAAACACAACAAATCTCTGGAGTCACATGCGTGCATCACCAACAAAGGGATTTTAGCGTGCCAGGAACCCAGGCTTATGTCTGCTTACCACAGTCGAGTGATATTCCTCCGAGTACCGTGTGCGAGACGTATACCCGTACACGTCTCTTGAATTCTACCGAATGTCCCCAATCGATCAGTGTAAACTTCACTCACGAAACTACTCGTAGCTCCCGTGTCTACGTCGCGTCGACGGAGATACCGTAGGTCGTGATCCGTGCCAAAATCCGCCCATCTTTTACCTGGAGAGAATCTTTTACTGTCGGGGTTTTAGGCAGTTTGTCCCCACCTGAGCCTGTCGAAACTGGGGACGAACGTCGTTTCCCGAACCATCACGCCGACAACACTTAATCGTGCGGACACTCTCACGCCCAAAATCCCAGTAAACTAAACCGAAACGGTTTATGACACTCAATTGAAACACTTTCTACAATCAAGGTCCTGAGAGATCATACGGGCGGTGGTCATCTAAACGGGTTTTGTGACCTAATTGTTTCCGGAGATAGAGTCTGTTCGTGCTGTCTGTAGGTCGTTGGAACTGGAGAGCTAAATCTGGACAAGCTTCTTGCCGACGAATCCAACCTTTGTACGTTCGGCCGCTGGATATCTTCGAAATCTACCGCCATTTGTACCAACTGTGATAGTGACGAGAAGTCTATTCGCCGGATATATAGTTGATATTCCGGTGACATGTTTTCATAGATGCGTAGTCGTAGTGGTCGTATTTGGCGTGACGCATAAGCACCCTCAGTTCTATCAAGAAATCGTTGAACTTTTCGCCTTCCCGCTGGTATCGTGTGCGTCATCCAATCGCTTAAAATATCGAGAAGGCAAGAAGAACTCAAGAATGTCTCAGCGATAAACGCCCCAATTAGCGACTTTGAGTCAGATGTTATGGAACCACCGTGCCGTCCTATCGGTCAGTAGTTCGGTCATGACCTGAGCTAGGCCTTCCAGTTGGACACCGTATGACAGTGCACGTGCTTCTAATGCTCTATAAAAGTAAGGGGTTTAGTGTATCTTACATTCCATTTGCGGACTTTATCTCCCACATTCGAATGAGAATGCGAGAACGTAGACAAGCCTTTCGAATCAAAGAGGTGTTGGTCGGATATGTAGTTTCTAATAGATTGGTCGGGATTGGGGCCAAATTGGTCATAATTGGGGACAGATTGTAATAATGGGCCGTTGCATGACTAACTGTTCCCTGGCGTCAACCCATATGCGACCGGAATGTGTAGCGTAGTCGTTCAGATTGTCGAATCGGAGGATGCACCATTTTCGAGCATTGTTGGTGACTTCTATGACTCTGAAACTGGCCTTTGTGCTCGCTGGGCCTCACATTCGGCCGAACGTGTCCAAACTGTTTGGGGAAAAGCTTTCCCCTTGATCACACTCGCAAAACTTTTCCTCAAGTCTTCAACTCGTCCTTCAGAGTCAAACCCGAATTCTTTGGCGAATGCTAGTAGCTCCTCCCGGCGGAGAGAGTATACCCATCGAGCCCCAACGCCTGGGTTCTTAATAAGAGAAAAGGAGGAAGACTAACCAGATTTTGTTAAGTACGTCTGATTGCTTGCAAGGAATAGCCTATTTCGGTGTTGGACGTTTTACTGTCGATGGCGAGCTCTAGTATGACTTTCGGCTTAAAATAATTCTTCAGTCAGACCTGATACTGAACACGGTACGATTGTTCTGGATGACGCAAAACACGGTATGGCTCGTATGACCAAGGTAACAGGGAGAAAAGTTTACACGGGACTTTAATCCGGTCAACGGCGTCAGTGAGTAACGACGAGGGACGAGTAACGATCGACGATAGAGTTGTGCGTGGTTGATGCCCACCTGAAGGAAGACAGTATAAGGGAAAAGGAAGTGCTCGTCTAGAACGGTTAATACGAGCAGAGCAAACGAGGTGGGGTTGGCGTGAGCGAGGTTAAGGCGTGGTTAATACCCGCTTGAGGAGAAGAACAGAAAGGGAAGGAAAAGGTAGACGCGGTTAATAACCGCTATTTGGAAAAGAAAAGTAAGGGGAGGACGGGGTAGACTCTGTTAATACACGCTATTTAGAAGAGAAAAGAAAGGAAAGGACAGGGTAGACGTGGTTAACACCCGCTATTAGGAAGATGGAAATAAGGAGAGGGGGAGCAACTTACACTCGTGTAACAACCGAGCGTTGAAAAGGAATGAACCTTGGTAGTAAAGTAAAGCGAAGGACTTACAACGGGACCGACCGGATATGTCGCTCGTGGTCAAAGTGTCCCACGTGCTAAATACCCACGTGTCACCGAGGGATCCAAAAACTGACTGGATTAGGCTAGTAGCACTCACGGGGTGCAGATAGGCGGTTACGATAAGATCGCTAACGGGACGGAATGGCGCGCGTGGTCAAGTGTCCCACGTGATTAGAACCCACGAGGCGCGGTCGGAGATGAAGACGACTAAATTTGCTTTCTTGGAATAAGAAAACTTGCGGGTCATAAACCAAAGACAGCGAATTGGATTCGATACGATATGTCTCACGGTTAACACTAAGAAGTCACTAGCTGGAAAAGAAAATGTATCCGAACCTATAAAAGGGGCGTAGTTAATACGTGTGCTCAATCCCCACATATCTTAGGATCGTAAGGAAAAACGAGGTTAGTACCCTCGTATGATGGACCAAAGAGAAGACAGATACAATAGGGAGATGAGCGCGTAGTTAGGACCACGTGTCGGGAAAAGTTGGTGGAACCATGTGAATTGTATATAAAATGGGGAAAACAGCGATAATATGAAATTGGGCGCGTGGTGGGCACGGGGTGTGAATTGTGTAAGAAATGGGAAAAGAAGCAATAATAAGAAATTAGATGCCTCTCTCTCTGGTTTCTTGTATAAAATACTGCCACACGCGTTGGCTCACAAAAACTAAGAGATCTCCCAAATTTCCCTCACATGCTCATGCCCTGTCATTTCGCGGATTTTCGACAGCGTCGCTTCTGCGCATTTCTAAGTGTTCTTAGCTGTGCGTTCAAAATGGGAAACCGAAAGAGAGTGCAATACCTACTACGCAGTGCCGTTGTTAGTGGCTGGCGTCGCTGCCTTGCGCGCTTTGAATTCTTTCGCTTGCCATGACGTCACCTCAGCCGCGTTACGATATGGGAGAATGAATGCTTGCATGCGCCAAAGGGTATTCAATAACAATTGATTAGGTTATCAAATGAAAAACTAGGTCAAATAGCGGCAGATAAATGTATAAACGACTTCAAAAAAACTTACTGGTTCCCTTCTATGAGAAGTAAAGAAGAGAAATTTATAAAAAAAACTGCTTACCGTGCACTAAATTCGGTGCCTAAAACTAACCACAATCGGACGCTCCATGGCATTCCGAAGCCCTGTGTGTCGTTTCATACATTGCATATGGATCTCTTAGGTCCTTTGTCAAGTATAAACTCGAAGAGAAAACACCTCCTTGTAATAATTGATGCGTTCACGCGTACTAGTACTCGGGATCAAATAATTCGAATTTTACTGTCGTCCGTTTTTTCTTTAAAAACTTACACACCACCCGGTCACATTCAGTTGTGTTGGATCCAGGTGAGGAGTAACTAGCTATGAAAAAGCTTCTCAAGCTCTGCCGTTTGGACTCCGTTAAACTGCACAGTAGGGCCTTTTGAATTTTTTCGAGACCAGTTTTTGTAATCAGTGGACAAAACTGAACTAGAATTTTTCATCAAGAGGCTGCAACAAAACTGCTGTTCCCCTGTGTAATTGTTCAACATATAAAATAAGTGTTTGGAAAAGGTGCTAGGCCTTCCAGGTGCTTACTTATAGGTTATCAAAGTTAAAGTTTATGAAAAAATTAATCCATCCATCCACCATATATGTAGGTGCCAAAAAAAAAATGATTTTAAACAATTTTTTAAGTTTCATTTTTAAGGTTATTATGTTTTAAAATTATTACCCAAAAAATAAAATATATTAATTTTTTTTTAAATTTATTTCATAAAATTGCTTATTCTCTTTTAATTAATCATCAATATTGGGACTAAAATCTAATAAGCTTAAAAATTTGCGGCTATACCTGGCCTTTCCTATGAGAAGCAAATGAATATTCCGACGTAATGATTCGGAGATTCTCTTCCGTTAACATTTAAAAGCGATATAAAAATTACTCAACAGACAATCCCAGTGAGGTTCCATCCAAATGAACGCCCCATTTCCGTATCACAACTGCCATCTTGTGGGGTACAAAAGATGGCAGCTTGAGATGAGCCAGCAGGATTACTCACAGGTGTACGCCTTTCATCAGCAGTCAGGCTTGGATTGAGATGGAATCCGCATATTAGACAAAACTCTAGTCACTATTTGCTCTAATGTTACTGGGATACATTGCAGTTCAAATGCATTTGATCGTGCTTGGTTTCGGTTTTGAGCTGGTCATCATATCAGCAACTGCTTTCTTAACTCGACCTTCTGCATGTTTCGTGCTGTAACTCACGTAGCTTTACTCTGCTATCTTCTGAAGATTATACGCACGCAATATCTGATTCTGCTGGCCGTTATAATACATGAATAGCTTTCGATAGAACTCGAATTTTACAAATCGACGATGGGAGGTATATTAAGTCGTTTTCGGCTTTGGTGAACAATTTCCTACCACTCTTTTAAGATCTGTGATCTGTAACTCTACAAAGCAATTTGCACATTTCGTTTTAGTACTCAATCGATTTTCAATACATTGTCGGTAAAAAACATGTTACCATGGGGTCACACAACAGGTTTGTGTGTTCGACATTGTTCCTTCACAAATTAGGCTGGTTGTAGGTAAAACCGTGTTAACGGCATCTTCATAAACTAAATTTAAACTAAGCTAAATTAAATTGATAAAATTGAATTTACTTGGGGACATATTTCTTGGCTATTGCACTCAAAAAATGTATTTTCTAGTTTTTAGAAAGACACCCTAAAATAATATTCCTTTATTGTTTTTAGACAGTTTTTTCATAAACTTAGAAAATACTACCCAAAAAAAGATTTTTTAGAAAATAATTTCTTAAATTTTGAAATTCGGTTTATTTTTTCTTAAATTTAGGGTAGTTTTTCTAAATTTTTTTCAAAATACTTTCTTAAATTAAGGGCGAAGTCGCCCTTGAATGTAGAAAAAAAATACATTGCACTCACTGAGTCTTAAAATAGGGTGAATTTAGAAAAACGCCATAAATTAAAGAAAACACATTTCTTAAATTTAGACAAGTCATTTAGAAATTCGCCCTAAAATATAGAAAAAAAAGTCTAGAAAATCGCCCTAAAAAATATAAAAATATTACACCACTTGTAATTCTCAAGTACGAATTCCGTGCACTCGAAATATTAAAGGGGCAACAAATATTCGGTATGCTGAGAAAATCGCCCCACAATATAGAAAAATCATCTAGAAAATTTAGAAAAATAGAAAAATACACCTCATGTAATTCTCAAGTTCGAACTCCCGGCTTTCGGAATATAAAAGAGGCAGCTGAGTGCTTAGCATTTCTTTAATGTGACTCACGCGCGTGCTTGGTAGTCGAGTGCGATAAAAGGCCTTTCGTGTTGAAGTTTCCCAGAGGTCCCGAGTTTAAGTCCCAGGCAAGGTAAAGTTAGAAACTAAAATATTGATTACTAATAAATACAATGTGATTTTCAGAAAGAAACTTTAGTGAACCAACATAATGAAAATATCCTATAAAAATAATATATAAGGGGTTTTACGCTTTTTTGTGTAGTAGTCTTCTTCCTGCTCTATCTCCAGTCCCCCCTCACTCCCTTTCCTGTCTATAATAGTTGAAAATGTTTTTTTTTTCTAAAATCTTGAAAGGTTTTTCTAAAATATATTTTCTAAAAATATTTTCTAGTTTATAGTAAATACTTTCTCAATTTCAGAAAGTCTTAGTCTTATTTTAAGAAATATTTTTTCTAAAATATATGGCGAATCGCCTTTGACCCCTTTTTTAAGGCGAATTCCAAATTTTAGGGCGATTTTGGCTGTTCTTTTTTTTGAGTGTGCAACTACAAGTAGTTTCTAGATTCGATAAACACAAAATCTCTAATACTGCCCATTTTCGGAGGTCAGGTATATTTTAACCGTATTACTTGAATATCCAGCACGAAAATAAACACTATCCGGATTCGAGATACTCTTAAGTTTCACAACTTGGTCTGGTATTCAATTCTCATCAAAAAACAATCTAAATTTAGCAAAAATCTTGTAATAAGAACTTTGGTCGATCATATTCACAACGTCAAAAACTCGAGTTCCAGAAGCTTCCCAGCTAAATTTTTCGAAGCGCTCCAATGTAAGCACTAATGGAGCTCTCGATTCGAGCGTTCAACTCTCCTTGTAACTACTGCTCCACAAAAGCATAACTTCACAACAACACTTCTATCAACACAAAGCAAAAAGAAATAATTTGAACAAAGACCTGGAAAAAAAACGGCACACGCATGATGCAATAATATAAAGTGGTCCCGTCGGCAAAAAGTAGTTCATTAACAATGCCAATAATACCAACAACAAGCGAGCACGCACTGAAGAGTAACAGCATAACGGATTAAAAAACGAACGCTTCGGCAGCCGACGATACCACCTTATATTATTGCATCATGGGCACACGTATGCTGGCACTGTTTTTTTTATACCCTGTTCCCATTGAAAATGGGAAAAGGGGGATCATGAAGTTGTGCGAATGTATGTAACAGGGAGAAGGAAAATTTTCCGACCCCATAAAGTATATATATTCTTGATCAGCATGAACAGCCGAGTCGATATAGCCATGTCCGTCTGTCCGTCTGTCCGTCTGTCCGTCTGTCCGTCCGTCCGTCTGTCCGTCTGTCCGTCTGTCCGTCTGTCTGTCTGTATGAACGCGTCGATCTCAGAGACTATAAGAGATAGAGCCACAAATTTTTGCACGAAGGTAGATTTATGCTGTACGCAGATCAAGTTTGTTTCAGATTTGGAAAATTCCCACCCGTCCCCCTTTTATCCCCAAAAAACCAAGACCTCCTCTAGAAATTCTAGACCTAAACAACCGTCAGATCCACAATATTCAAGTTAGAGCCTCGTGGTTTAGTATACATCAAGCTAGGCCCAATATCTATCTATTCTGAAAAGTACAATCAGATCGGACCAAAAACACCGGAGTTATAAGCGAAACAGTTGAGCTGATAAGAGCAGTTGTTGATCAGGACTAGAAAAGTATTGCCTACATTTAGGATGACATCTTCAAAAATTCAAAAACAAATAAATGAAAATAAATGAACAGGGTATTTTGTGGTCGGGAAACTCGACTGCAGCGCCCTTACTTGTTTTTTTCATTCCTTTGTTATTTTTGCGTACGCTTTGTGCAGCACGCGCCAGACAAAGACAGAACTATAGTAGCTGCAGTAAAGAAGAAGCAACAGAAGCAACTCAGTTTGTTAGTCGTTGTGATTGCGTAAGCAGCTCAATTTATTCGGTCGTTGCTTCGTTGGTTTTCTTAAAGTAATTAATTGATTTATAAGATTTACATTAACAGTTTAGTGGCGTGGCGTACTTATTTCACATTTTTGTGAGGTAAATCAATAATATGCCTCATTAACTCCTCGGCTATACTAAACGCCGTTTCAAGAGACTTGTAGCGCAAGAGTTACGAAGAGGCGGAAATAAAAGTAGCCAAGCAAATGAAATTGCAGATTGTGAAGACGATTCATCCAATGCAGCATTCGATGTTGATGACAACCCACAAATTGAAGAAAGTGTGATCGAAGCCACGGGTTCCTACGATTTGACCAATGCAGTAAAATATTCGAGTGTGCATTTCAAAATTAGGCTGAGCGCTATCGCCGGCATATTAAAAATTACCCTGCAGTACTGAAGGTGGCTATTGGCCATGCGGTAAGTGCTTACCCCGCCGCTTACTACATGGGTACTTACAATGCTGACCCTATGATAAGCGAACGCCGAACCACCTAGTGAAAGAAATATTTTTCTACGAAAGTAGCGGTCAATCATTGCATTTATTTTTGATATTTTGTGGACAGGGCATAGACACAAAAATGAAAAATCAAAAAACTTCGATTATGCTTTCCATCGCTGTTTGTTTACTGGTCTTCAATGCACTGTTTCTGAATTAACAAAAACAATAATAACGCAAAAACCGTTTGTTTTCCATTGCTCAACGCAGCTGACGAAATTTTTGGCAGCTTAGCAGTTGAGACGAGTGAAGTGAAATTTAAGTAGTCAGTGAAAATAAGTAAAATATACAATCAATAATAAACTAATAACTAAATTAAAGGTACGACAATCATATAATTTAACTTGCATAATGTATAGTGAAAGGCATTTAAGAGGGCTGAACCAATTAAGGAAGGCATTTCAGCTCCAGAAGAAGCGTCATTTTAAAAACTTCAGCTGCAACAAAAATAAAAAGAATCCGAAAAAATTCCTTCAGAATAATTTAAGAACAAAAAGACAAAATTTAAAATAAAATAAAAATTGAATTTAACAGTGGTAGTTGTGATTATTTAATAAGTTATAATTAGTGATTTTTCTTACATAAGTAGGCTTAGCATGGGTACCCTTTTTACCGACCTTTACATGGGGTCCTATTTCACCAGTTCCCGGGTAAACCATGTGGTGTCGATTGACCCTATTTGCGGACATTTCATACAAAATTGGAAATGAGAAAACGCATTGCTTAGGGTTAGTAAAGTAAGTAGGGGTGGTCTCCTGGTAACCGCTTATTTCACCAGCTTCGATCTAGTGCCCAGTACTGCAGGGTATGAACAAAGATGGACTGAAAGTTCCGTTATCCACCAACTCGTTATTTGATTTCACTCTAATTACCACAAGAACGGTTCAGCCAGGCACTTACTTTCACTACGGAGTGGAAAAAGGCATTTAAAATAATTTAAAACTAAGATTGCCGGAAAATACCAGCATTTTAGAACTCGACGTGGGCATCGATGGGCTGCCTTTATTCAAAAGCTCCGCTACAACCTTATGGCCCATTTTAGGCTCCGTCGTTATTTGCAAAAATGTGAAACCATTTCTTATAGGTGCATACGTTGGTCGCTGCAAGCCAGAGAATATTAATGATTTCTTACTAGATTTTGTAGGTGAAATGAAAACTATACTAACAAATGGTATTGTTATAAATGGTTCCAAAATTGATTTGAAACTAAGAGTTTTTGTTTGCGATGCTCCTGCAAGGGCGTTTGTTTGTGGAACAGTTGGACATACCTCCTCAAAGGAATGTTCTAAATGTAATCTGGTAGACGTGAAAAAAATTATAGGTTAACTAATAAAACAACTGTGACGGGATTAAGAACCGACGAAGATTTTCTAAGTCGAAAAGATCAAAAGTTCAATTTAAAAAATTTTCTGAACTCGCAACATATACTTGGGGCAAATTGACGTTCAAATGGTATTCCAGTTTTCCCTAAATGTAATGCATCTCATAGATCTGGGTGTTGTTAAAAAGATCTTAGTGAGTATTTGGAATGATAAACATACTGAAACAAAATTATCGAAAGCAAATAAATTAGACTTAGATAAGTTGCTACTTTCGTTTAAAAAATATGTTCCAAAAGAATTTCAAAGAAAGCCTCGATCCTTTAATGAATTGACTCGCTGGAAGGCAACCGAATTTCTACTTATGATTTTGTACAGAGGACCCGTATTATTTAAAAAATTGATTGCTCCGAATTTGTATATTCATTTTCTTCTGTTACATGTTTGCTAAAGATTGCATTCATGTAAATCAAAATGTGGAGCAAATCTAGATGGTGTGCAAAGAATGTTGGAAACATTTGTTCACAACTTTCAATACATATACGGTGAAGACAAGATTAGTTACAATGTGCACAATCTGCTGCACTTCGCAAGTTGCGTTACTTACTTATGGTGATGTTTCTCTGCCTATAAGAACGAAAATGTTTTACAAACTCTTAAAAAGGACGTTCGTAAGCCAAATCAAATTTTACCACAAATTTTTAATAGAATTGAAAAAAGAAATGATGTACAGTTTAACCAGGGAGTGGGGAATACAATTTTCGGGTCAAAATCGATATTTTCGGAATCCCCTTTATATTCAAGCTGTTCATTTGTTAAGTCCCCGATTGTTACTGCTGCATAAAACCATTCCATGTCATTCAAGTTTTTGGATTTTATAAAAGCCAGGAAGGAGGGGAACGAATTGTAGGAAAATTATTTTCTATGGTTAAGAACTTATTTTCTGAACCAGTAGACTCTTTAACGTCATTGGGAATAGCATTTGTTAGTGACTTGAGTGAAACTGAGAGTATTTTCCCGGCTCAAAATCTTATATATAAAATTGCTTATTTCCCCTTTGAAAATGGAGGTGTCGTTCTTCCTTAACTGCACCACTCATAATGCGATCCATGAGGAAAAATTTTGGTGCGCAGAGCCGAAGAGATGAGAAGGAAGTGGAGACCCTGCGGCTGGAAAATGAAGAATTAAAACGAAAATGTGGTAGTATGGGTAAGAATAATTCTTCATTTAGTACAATTTTCCCTTAATATTATTTGATTATTTTTTTTGTTTGTGTTGCAGAAAAAATAACTGGAGCAATTTTAAATGTTGTGAATGAAAGACAAAATGATGTTGCTGCAATTAAGGGGAGTGTCGCTTTTCAACGCGTTGTATTGGATAAATTGGTGGCATCAAAAGTATGCCCCATCCGTGTGGACTTAAATTTTCTTTCCCTTTAAAAACTTAGAAGATGTCAAAAAAGCCGACAACTATTTGCTGCACCACTCAAAAAATAGCCTGGTAAGAGCCTCTGTGGGTATTATTTTTTTACCCAAAAAAGACTTAATAATTTTCTTTGTTTGATTTCAGGTGGCTTATATTCGTACTCTGGTGGGCACCAGGAACATCAGCGAGACAATGCATACATTTTTCAGCAATGAAACATTGATCAGCATTAACTGGGATGGCCGCCAAAATAAGTTTACCATCAAATCACTTCAATTCTTCAGTGACATTGAATTTGGTGAGTACAAAATAGTTTAATAAATATACCATTTTTTCATAGATTGCTTTTATTAGATGCCGTAAGTGGAGTTCATTTAAATAAAGAGGACTTTGCCAAAGAAATGACAAAAGGATTTTGTTTTAAGAAGAACAAAATTAATAGACATAATTATAAGCAAAAAAGCAAACATGCCTTCAAGTCATAAAAATTCATCTTCCAATTAATTTTTGATAAAAATATGTTTTATATAAATATTGTTAGCTTAAGCTAGGTACGGAGATGCTAGAATTTTCTGGACCCATCTAATTACATAGCTCAGAGAATGCACTCAGAAAATTCACAAGCACATACTCAGAGTGGGTACGGAGACACCACAAATGCGCTCTGAGAATGAGCATGGCCTGCCAACTCGTTTTTTGGCCAAACAGCTGATAAATTCTCGCAGGGGGTCATAGAAATTATGAAACATGTTTGATAATTGTGAGAGGTACCGACGCAAAAAAAATGGAAGCAACAAAAACAAATAAAATCAACACAAAAGGCATTATAAGAACTCTACGGAGGACGAACATGTGGCGCCAATCGAAGCGGTCAAATCGCAACTCATTTTATGGGATTTGAGTAACAAAAATCATTTCGATGCAATTTGCACCCTCCATAAATGCTCCTCTTCCTTCAGCGCCACCCAAAATGACCCCATAAAAACAACTATGACATTCCCCAGAGCGTCTTCATTCATCAAAGAGTCTACCAGTTTACATATTCACAAAATGATTAAATTTTCTTAAGCGCGCTTCGTTTTGTAAACAAACAACAGCTGACCAGCACAGGGTGACCGTTTCAGATTCAGTGACATTTGGCTGATTTCTGGTCACCCTACAGTCTCAGAGGCCGCTCTGAGAATTATGAAACAATTTGCGCTGCGAGAAAATTCTCAGCGTCTCCGTACTTAGCTTTAATGAAAAAAAGACTTTATTGTTAGACTTAAAAAACAACTACTTCAGATTAAAACTTGCCTTACAAAAGTAATAATGATTTAATAAGTAAATTGAAATAAATGAATACTTAATTTTTGCATAAAAAAAGGAACATAATTTTTAATTAATGCGAAGGTCCACTCCAATACAGCGCTGAGTGCTCCAAAGTGCACTTGTAGAGCGCTTTCTAGAGCTCTTTTCACTTTGGGTATGGAGCGCTCTAAAACGTTGTTTTCATAGCGAGAGTGAAACGCTTTCTAGAGCTTTTTTCACAGCGGCAACGGAGCGCTCTGAAGAGCTTTTTTTTAAAGCGAGAGTGAAGCGCTAACTTCCAATGACATGCCAATGTTAAAAGGAGCACTAAATACAAGGAGCGATCAACTAGCACTCTTGGAGCGCTTGCATTTTTGCTAGGTAACTATGTGTGTTTTTACTAGGGCTTGATGTTTCACATGAACACGTGAAATTAAGTGCTACGTGTATAGGTACGTGTTTATGAACTACACGTGTATTTAACACACGTGTATCAGTGCTAACGTGAATCACGTGTATCACGTGAATGTTTCTTTTTCGTTATATCTATATCATTGTGTCGCGAAAAGATCCTTGCTGCTTTCTTTTGCTGTTCGAAACCACTAGGCCGATTTCGTTTGTGTGCACTGTAATCTGCCTCTCTTCGCCACGAACTGCATGAACACAAGGAGAGGAACGGACGAGGTAAGGACCTCTCTTCCCCTCCTCCCACTCCTCAGGTAGGCAGTGCGTACAGCAGGTAAAGAAAATTTGCTGATATGTTTCTGAATAGATTAGAATGGCTCAGATGCTAGGCGGTAAGGATGAAGAAGAAATTCATAACATTTGGACCGAAAAAATTTTATTTGCTCTAATCATCAGCCTGCAAAAGAGATATAAGGACGTGGTACAAACAAAATACAACATTGTTACACGATCAGAAAACAAATCATAGATTTTGACACGATAAGAAAATAAATCATTGACTTACATTGATCACTCTTTCTTCATTTATTTATTTAATTGATCGGGGATATATATTAGCTTATTTAGGGAGTTGGATCAGTTCCGATGTTAGTGACAACTGTTAAAAAACATCTCTCAACTGCTGGATGTGGCTGGAATTGCCAAATATTTCCTGCCTAAACCGGCTAAAGCCGGATATTTGTGTTGCCGTGCGCGCCACCATTGTAATGGGTCCAAATCAAACCTTAACACGGGCTCAACAAGATAGCTGTACCATTGAGAGGTGACATTGTGTTCCGGCGTGACGTTTTCCTGGTGATATAGTGCCACAAGTCATCTTTAATTCCATGTATATCGATTATTTTACTTCTTATTAACTTGTTGTCTAACCTAATTCTCTAATCAGAAAATGAATACGTTCCATTTTCAAGATGGCCCAACATGTTTGCAAATTTAAAATAGCCTACGGATTGCAGGTGCTTGCGCATATGAAATCCATCTGGTAAAAAGAGTCCCTTGCTAAAATTAAAGTAACGACTTTTGCAGGTCGAAAAGTCAAAGTACCTATCGGAACATATGTATATAAGTTGGTTTCTCTTTGGGCGCAGACACCTTAGTTTTCCCAGGATGTCATGTGAGATTAAATCTTTTGCTCAGCTCATCGCGGACGGTACTTTTGAATGTGCATCTCATGTCATCATCGGCTTCAGATGAATTCAGGTGCTTCTCCATAATTTTCAAAAGAAGAGGCCTTACCATTGAAGTCGGAGATTCTGTCTCGCCACATGCCGACGAGATCATCTTATATTATTACATCATGCTTGGTCCCTTGGTGGGGAGCGCGTCGTAGCTGACTCGAGAACCGCACTGCGGGAGTCCCAGAGATGAACTGGTAGTTGGTATCTACTGGTTGATCTGCTACTCCAAGATGTTGACTCGACCGATGCCGCGCACTAAGTGAAGTGCTAGTGCGATTGGGCTCGTTCCAGCTGTTAGTTATCGATGGGTGTTGGATAGGCGCGCCAGCATAGCCAAGCAGCAGCAATAAAAAATATTTATATTTGTGCAAGCACAGCAACAAACATTTCTCATTGCGTGTCATAATCGCCTTTTTTCGTCTCACTTACCCTCAAAACCAGCGGCCAGCTAATGCAGCTGGATTAGAACAGCACCATCGTTAGCACACTCCCGTGCTGAATGGCGAGCACCGGCTGAGTACCCTTTCCCCCCCGCAGTCACTCTGAGCTGAAGCCGTAAGCGGTCGACTGCTGCGTGGGAGAGTCAGAGAGAGAGAAGGGCAGCACAGCGACTGCGAATCGAAGTCCGGCTTGTAGGCGAAGGGAGGCAGCAGCCGATTTATTTATAGATTTGCTTTTTTTTCTTTTATGAGCTTTTGTTCCTTCTGAACTAGGCTTAGGCCGCGCAAATGCTTGGCAAAGGCAAATTTTCTTGACCAACAATAGCTTAAATTTGCAGCTGGCGCCATCATCGATCGACAGGTGAGTACCGTAGCTAGAAAATTATCTATTGGGTAAGGCAAACGTGGGACAGCTGACTGGCCTGAGTCTGAATGCGCTACAGCGCGACTTGCCGGCACATTAGCTGCCAATAAAGGGCGATATCTTCTTGATTGTGTTTTGGTCATTTTATTTTTGATTGTTCTTTGCAATTTTAGTCAGGGGCAAATGCCACAAATAAGTCCATATTAGTACTTTGCCTTAGTTTTTTGTTAAATATATTTATACCGTCTTAGTTTGTAAACGTAATAAATTTTGAATGACTTAGAGGTCTCGGATCCTGAAGAACGACTATGTTAATAATAAAGGGAATAAACATGAAATTGTGCAAATTTTGCTGAAGCATAAATAATGGCATGCTAAATTAGCATTTATTGGGGGTTGGTGTGTGAGGGTAGTGGGGAGTGATCCTTTCAGGATGCCGAGGCCGCCGGTCAATAGACATTTAGACGGACGTACTACTGCGTAAGGGAGGCCATGTGATATTTGGATTAGGCCAAACATGGCCCAAGGTCACTTCGTGAATGCGAAGTGAAATGGGGTGGGAATGGCCAAGCTGTCATAACATCCAACAGGTTGACTGTGCTTGCATGCGAAAGGGGGGATGATCGAGTGGATGTGGACATGAATGGATGGGAATGTATGGGTGTACGAATGCGTGGGAGTGCTTGTGATTTCTATGAATGTAGATCAGAGTGTTTGAGGTGATTGTGGGGTCAACTAGTGGACAGCAATGACATACTTTCTTCTATTAAAGACGGACTTCTTCTCTTCCTTTTTTTCTCTTCTACGAACTATTTCTATCGAATTGGCACGAATCTCTTTTATTGTTACTGTTTCGGTAGCGTCAACTTCCTAAAAGATCCCCCCCCCACATTCGGCGAGCCAAGCCGGGCTACCACCGTGCCGAAACCGGGAAAAGTTGACGACCTCTGACAAACGGAACATAACAGTTGGCGCCCATGTTTTCTGGAATGTGTGTGCTTATGTTTGGTGACTTTAAGGGGGTGTGCTACCAAAATGGGCGATTTGCGAATCCTTGAACTGTGAGGCATAAACCTAAAAGTAAATACGTCAGAGTTAGAGTACGACCAATAGACGTACAGCTCCCTAGTGAGAAGCTCGAGGCCACTTGATGATGAGTTGACTACGGAAACAGTTCCAGAGAAATTTTCGATATTTTTTTTCGATTTCTTTTTTGTTTTGATTTATTACACAGTACAACGCTAAAAAATCTTTAAATGGTACTCCATCTCGCGGTTTTTTGGCTGAGGAGTAACATCTCTTAGGCCCACGAAATAGCTTATTGTGCCATCATATATTTAGTTTTTAATAAAAATCTACCGTGCGGTTTTAAAGATATTCAAGAATTTAGGTTTGACCCCTTCTGGAGGTATCTTAACCAATTGAACGTATAACGCGATTTTTTGATATTACGTTCCCAATGACCCTGTCTATGTTTGCTGAATTTTGTAGATTTTTATCTTGTACCATTGACTACTAAGTTAAAATTGTTGTCGCTGTGTGTTGCTCGTACAAAAGTACCCATAGAACGCGATCCTAGGGTACAGTTGAGAAACTGGGTATGAGGCGATGCTTACAGAAATGCGTTTTATCAGAATTTCAGGGTCTCATCCCGGGTTTTTTCCAAAAGTTTGATTTTGTCGAGCTGTGTTATCTATACATATATAAAGGGTGATTTTTTAGCTGTTATCTTTTTGGCAACACTGGTTTAAACTGCTCACGCACGTTTCGTGTTTTGTTTCACTGTCAAACATCTTCAGTTTGGTCTATAATTTAACCATGAATCGTCTTACAAACGAACAACGCTTGCAAATTATTGAATTTTATTATCAAAATGCGTGCTCTGCTAAGAAAGTTCATCGCGCGAAAAATTGTGTTCAGCGACGAAGCTCATTTTTGGCTCAATGGGTACGTAAATAAGCATTGCAGGAGCTACCAATGCATCCAGAAAAAGTCAGAGTTTGGTGCGGTTTATGGGCTGGTGGCATCATTGGACCGTACTTCTAGAAAAATGATGCGAATCGTAACGTAACTGTGAATGGTGAGCGCTACCGTGAGATGATATCCAACTTTTTCTTGACCAAAATGCAAGAGCTTGACTTGCATGACATGTGGTTTCAACAATTCGGTGCAACATACCACACAGCACGCGCAACAATGGACTTATTGAGAGGCGAGTTCGGTGAACATTTTATTTCACGTTCGGGACCGGTCAATTGGCAGCCTAGATCGTGCGATTTAACGCCTTAAGACTATTTTTTGTGGGGCTATGTTAAAGATCATGTCTATACAGACAAGCCCGCTTCAATTGTCGCATTGGAAGACAACATTGAAGCATTTATTCGTGAGATACCGGCCGAAATGTTGGAAACAGTATGCCAAAATGGGAATGGACCATTTGAGGCGCAGTCACGGTCAACATTTGCATGAAATAATCTTCAAACATTAAATTATAAGGACCGTGCTATCGATTCAAATAAAGATTTCATGCATTTTTCTGAATTTTATGTGTTTTTTTTTTGAAAAACTTTCCTATAGCTCCTAAAAAATCACCCTTTATAAAATTGAAAGTATGTTTGTATGTTTGTCTATTTTTTCCTAATGGGCGTCTAAACTGCTGAACCGATCTTTACAAATTTTTCATTGTATGTTCATGTCGATCAGGAAGTTGTCATAGGCTATGTCTCATGTCTATGACTTGGTCCAAAAAAATGGTTGAAAAATTAAACCGTTCTTCCGATTGCGAAGAAACTTTGGAGAATGGTTAAGTGCTTGCCCGGGAAGGCCTCCAAGTTGAAGAAGTGGGCGGGAAATGGTCCAAAAACCGCGAAATTTGCAAAATTCAACCGTTCATTCGATTGAAACATTGGGGATTGGTTAAAAGCTTGCCGGTTAAGGTTTCTAAGTTGACGTAAAAGGGGGGAAATGGACCAAAAACCGCGAAGTTTGCAAAAAATTATACCGATCATCCGACTGCGATGAAATTTTACGGAATAGCTGGACGCTTGCAAGCGAAAATTTCTAAGGTCCAAAAATCCGCGAAATTTCTAAAATAATCATATGTATATCTATTAAAGCGCTTATAGCCTAGATTAAAATCCAGCCGTGGGTAAATGGACGATGCAGATTGAACGGCTTAATTTGATATTTTTCATTTGAGCTTTTGAGCAATTTGAGCAAGTGCTTGAGCTTTCTTGAGCAATTGTAGACTGGTTAATAGGAGGTGTATACCAAACTGTCAAAAAAGCCGTGAAATTAGAAAAGTTACAGTTAAAAATTTAATTTTCTCACAATGCAAAGGACCCGGGCGACGCCGGGTATTCAGCTAGCTACTTTTAAAATTCCTTTTTTTTTATTATTTTTTTTGGTTAATTTTCATTTGTTGAGTTTATTAGACGAGAGTTGAAATGCAAATTGGCAGCAGCATCGCCTTATTTGGTGCACAGTGAGCAGGCGCTGAGGCTGTGGGTCAGCCGATAGGAGTGGCAGCACAATGACCTAGCTACTCTCTGTAGACGGTGAGCTGCGTTGTTGTTGCCTAGCCACACGATATTTTCTGGTTGCCGTTTATCTTCATCGGCATCGGATTCCCAATTCTCATTCATGGCACTGTTGATAAATGTTATTTTAAGATCTGTAATAGTAATTGAATGGCTTAGGACTTACAAACGACCAAATGCTACGTGGGTGAGACTCCTCGTACGCAACGCTGACCACAGCGCACTCGTTCAATAATTGCAAAATATTTTTGTTTAACTGCATTAGCTGCAATTGTTAATTTTCAATTGCATTTAGTAAAACAATGTCACTTAAATTCATTTTGATAATTGCTGCGCAAAAGTAAACAAACAGACCAGATCAGCTGTTGTGAACGCGGAAGTGAACGCTGAACGTAGTAGAAACACCTTTGGGAACTTATCGATAAAAAGAGCAATCGATGACAGAACGCGTTGAGGTGGAAATAGGCTATTAGAGATAAGGCTGCGTCCAGATGCGGCCAAATTTTTGATTTGCATCTTGGGAGGGTGGGGGCGGACAGTTTAGATTTTTATAGGACAGAGCGAAAAGCAAAGTGGAAGGTTAGTCCTGGAAGACACTCTTCAGACCATCCAAGCACACCAACGCCATTTTGTTATGAGTATTAAATTTTTTCGAAAAATATATATGGGCATTTCCACAAAGAGATCCACCGAGACAAAAAAACTAAAAGTTGTTAAAAAAATACAGTTATGTGATAAAATCACAGAAAAACAATCAAATGTTTTAATTTGCTTTAGTTCATGTTCTAATGTCACGTGCGATGTCGAAAAAACACAATTTGTTCTCATTTCATATTTGATAACTGCAGCAAGTGGATGAAGACTTTTCGCTAAACAGAGTTTGACGCTTATATTTAAAAAAAATAGCAGCAGCATTTTAGCATTTTCAGCATTTTATTAATAATATGTATGTTTTTATTATAGATGAGCAAAAGCTGCATCAAAAACAAAGAAAGCGAAAAGTTTGGCAAGTAACAAAATCAAAAAATGATGCATTTTCGTTCTACAAATGTGCACAAAATAACATAAGCGGTGTACAAATCGCAAATCGAATGCGATGCCATCTGGATCATTCACACCTCCTGCATTGTCAGCCCGTTTGGGTTGTGCCGCACCACGTGCCGGGCGGAGAACCTGCCGTATCCACATTGGCCACTCAGACGGAGATTTCCCTTCCCATAGAGAAAAGTCCATAATTTAACCAGAGAAAGAGGCAAAGTAGAAAATAAACCATCCAATTTGCATACACATTAGCTATTGCATCCTAAGCGACCATAAAAGTGATCATGTTCTAAGGCTAGCGTGAATGATCAGCAGCAGAGGAGCTTTCCGTTTTGGTTTCGCCCACCAATTTTAAGTTCACGGTCATGATGATGACGTTCATTGCTACTTATTATTGTTTTTTTTGTTGTGATTTGGGCATGATACTTAAAGCCATGTGATCAGCTGCTTCGTTTGATGCAAATTCTCTTACATGCACAAAGGGTATGCTATTTGAAGTTAAACTGCGCTGAAATCTTGTTGCTGCTGGGATTTTCGAGATTCTATTTCCAATTGATTAAACTCTAGAGTAAATTCAATTAAAGTTTTATATAATTATCTTGCTGTATAAATGTGTAAGTAAGTCGGATATTGAAGTTAAATAATTCGTGCTTATTATGTTCTATTATTTTTAAACAGCCTCATCGCATTGTCAACGTCATCTTGGGCCCAATTATCACATCGGCATGTGATTAGGTGAAGAAAAAGCTGTGAGTAAATTTGTAATTTTAAGTTTTTATTGAGGTTCAAAACTATGGAGATTTGACCCTAGCATGACCCCTGAATTATACATAATTATTAGGGCTCGACATTTCAGACGTGTATTTAGTTACACGTGTACACGTGACACGTGTATACGAACGTGGTTCGTGTTTCAGTTCGAACGTAAGTGTACACGTGAATTACCGTTCGTGTGTTCGTGCCCGAGTATAGGTTCGAACGTACGTGTACTTCCCGAAACACGTGATTGACGTGTTTAAAGCTAGAGGCACACTGGGCTGACGCCTGATAACATACCAGCCGAAGTGTCTTCGGCATCTGATCCAAACGCATCAGATGCCATTTAAATTGCATAGAAAATTTGCTCTTAGAAACACACTAGCAACACGCCATCCGAGGAGCGCTTGCCTTCGCCATTTGATCCAGTTGATTTGGATCAGCGTGCTGCGTGGTACTGCGCCGAACGTATCATCGGCTTGTCGAGTGACATCTTTGTATCATTTCAATTTGCCAAGGCGCTGAATTTTTTTTCGCAAAGCTTATTCACTATACTTCAACCCATAAATGATCGCAGAGCACGTTCGCTTGCAATCTATGCCCCGACAAGACATTTGTGTTGTAACGGTTTGCTGGCTGGCTTTGCTTTTCCTGTGGTAAACGTCCTGCGACTCCCCAGAAGTTCGCAACCTTCATTATAGAATTAAATTTGGATTACATTAAGCCGCACGAAGCGCACCATAATTATAATTTAGGTTATGATTAAATAAAGATTTAAACCGCACCCCACATTCAAACCATAGGCCGACGTACGCCTATCCAACACCCATCGATAATTAACAGCTCGACACCGGCAGCACTCAGCGGCCTATAAAAGACGAGCCCAATCGCACTAGCACTTCACTTAGTGCTCGGCATCGGTCGAGTAAACATCTAGGAGTAGCAGATCAACCAGTAAGTACCAACTACCAGTTCATCTCTGGGACTCCCGCAGTGCGGTTCTCGAGTCAGCTACGACGCGCTCCCCACCAAGGGACCAAGCATGATGCAATAATATAAGATGATCTCGTCGGCTTGTGGCGAGACAGAATCTCCGACTTCAATGGTAAGGCCTCTTCTTTTGAAAATTATGGAGAAGCTCCTGAATTCGTCTGAAGACGATGATGACATGAGATGCACATTCAAAAATACCGTCCGCGATGAGCTGAGCAAAAGATTTAATCTCACATGACATCCTGGGAAAACTAAGGTGTCTGCGCGGCAAGTTGCATATTTGAAAAATGCCCAAAGAGAAACCAACTTATATACATATGTTCCGATAGGTACTTTGACTTTTCGACCTGCAAAAGTCGTTACTTTAATTTTAGCAAGGGACTCTTTTTACCAGATGGATTTCATATGCGCAAGCACCTGCAATCCGTAGGCTATTTTAAATTTGCAAACATGTTGGGCCATCTTGAAAATGGAACGTATTCATTTTCTGATTAGAGAATTAGGTTAGACAACAAGTTAATAAGAAGTAAAACAATCGATATACATGGAATTTAAGATGACTTGTGGCACTATATCACCAGGAAAACGTCACGCCGGAACACAATGTCACCTCCCAATGGGACAGCTATCTTGTTGAGGCCGTGTTAAGGTTTGATTTGGACCCATTACAATGGTGGCGCGCACGGCAACACAAATATCCGGCTTTAGCCGGTTTAGGCAGGAAATATTTGGCAATTCCAGCCACATCCAGCAGTTGAGAGATGTTTTTTAACTGCTGGTAATGTAGTCACCCCTAAAAGCAGCTGCCTTAATCCTGCAAATGTTGATTTGTTGGTTTTTCTGTACCAGAACAGATCCCTTTTGGTTAAATTTTGTATCAGTTGTCACTATCATCGGGACTGATCCAACTCCCTAAATAAGTTAATATATACACCCGATCAATTAAATAAATAAATGAAGAAAGATTGTTCAATGTAAGTCAATGATTTATTTTCTTATCGTGTCAAAATCAATGATTTGTTTTCTGATCGTGTAACAATGTTGTATTTTGTTTGTACCACGTCCTTTCATCTCTTTTGCAGGCTGATAATTAGAGCAATAACATTTTTTCGCTCCAAATGTTATGAATTTCTTCTTCATCCTTACCGCCTAGCATCTGAGCCATTCTAATCTATTCAGAAACGTATCAGTAAATTTTCTTTACCTGCTGTACGCACTGCCTACCTGTGGAGTGCGAGGAGGGGAAGAGAGGTCCTTACCTCGTCCGTTTCTCTCCTTGGGTTCATGCAGTTCGTGGCGAAGGGGGGCAGATTACAGTGCACACAAACGAAATCAGCCTAGTGGTTTCGAACAGCACGAGAAAGCAGCGAGGATCTTTTCGCGACACAATGATATAGATATAACGAAAAAGAAACATTCACGTGATACACGTGATTCACTTTGGCACTGGAATCACGGATATACGTGTATTCTGATACACGTGTGTTAAATACACGTACTTAAACTCGTAGCACTTAATTTCACGTGTTCATGTGTATTCGTACTGCACGTGAAACATTAAGCCCTAGTTTCCTCCTGGTTATACCCGTTACTCGTAGAGTATAAAGGGTATACTAAAGTCGTGCAAATGTATGTAACAGGCAGAAGGAAGCATCTCCGATATCATAAAGTATATATATTCTTCATCAGCATCAACAGCCGAGTCGATATAGACATGTCCGTCCTTCTGTATGAACACCTAGATCTCAGAGACTAGAAGAGCTAGAGCAACCAAATTTTAGATGTAAGCTATTATTGTCTGTAGGCAGATCAAGTTTGTTTCAAATTTTGGCCACGCCCCCTCCGGCCCCCGCAATAAAAAGTGTTGAATAACTTCCACAATTTTTAAGATATCGAGCTCAGATTTTGCAGTGTAGTCTATGTGGCCAATATCTACAATCTCACAAATTCAAAAGGATTGGATAATTAATGGCCGAGTTAAAAAAATGTTGAACTGAGTAACGGGTATTTCGAAGTCGGGCAGGGCCGACTTTAACTTACGCTCTCGTTTTTAACTGTGTTGTGTTTGTTGCCTCGGACCACTTGTTTGAGTTGTATTTGTTTCGATTTATTTATTTGAATTTTTAGTTGCTGGGTTTTGTTCGTGTCGCACTTATGTTGTCGTATTGTTCTGCACCCACGACTTTATGTATTAAATGTTGGTTTTCAAACTTGGATTTCTTTAGCGCTCGCGCCTTGCCGCTTCAACTCGTGATCTTCACTATCTTTTGAGCAGCGGAAGCATCACAACGGTCCTCTCAGGCGCGTTCGGGTTCGGGTGTTAATTTAGTTATTGGACGGGGATGGCTCCTGCAGTCCTAGGCTCAAGTAACATAATCTGCATTATTTCTTGATCCCCCAAAGGGATTCTGAAGATCAGATGAACGATAGTCAATATATAGGGGAAATCAAACAATTTGGCTGGGCAGCATAACCAGACACTTTGACGCTTTGTTTACACTTCAACAAAGAAACTGGCAAGACAAAAATCTTCTAATATAAAAGCTGGCAAAATTTTTGGCACCAAAGCATTTTGGCGCTCCTTTTGTTGCCATTACACACTTGAAACAAAAGGTCTCTAGTAAAGACCACAAATATACTTCATTAATGTATCAACACAGTTATCGATGGCTCAAGGATGAAAGGATTTTATTTAGTTGAAGAGGTATCTTATGGGCTATTTACACTAGGAGTACGCTATGCGTTTTGCGTTAAGTGGCAACCAGTAACTCTTTCCCCTTTCAAAATTTATAGGGCCCCTGCGGGGAGAAAAAGTTGATTTTCATTTAGATGCATGTGAGTTTATTCGTTACACTCGATAAGTGTTGCCGTGATACTCGGTAAGTGTTGCTCATTTCAGCCTATCGTGCAATTATCGTCCCTAGCACAACAAAACCAGCTGTGAAACCTCGCAAATTTAAAATAAAAAGTTAATCATAATCATCAGCAATAGATCATGATTATGAGTCAAAATGAAGGTAAGAAAGTGTTTGACCATATATAGATATAGGTATAAAACTAATTTTAAACAGGTTGTAAGACTTAAAAAGAGATTTGATGCCCCCGTTCGCTGGTGCCAAGCTCTCAAGTGTCGCCGCGGCTCCTGCCGAGATAACTGCTGCCGTTAATGATAAAACTTTTCGCTTCAAACATTAAGAGGATGAGAAAGTTGAGCTGCATTTATTGTACAGAAATCAAAGAAACCCGGCCTTATTGCCAAGTCCTCAGTGCTGCGATGTCAATCCTTGGGATGATGAAAACGACATGATAGATGTTGAGAAGAATGATTGTAGCATCGAAATGGACGGTTGGCTGTGGAGTGCCTTCAAATTGGTTCCCGTGGACTAAGGCATCTACAAGCAGCATATTATGTGCGTCAATAAGTATAATAAACATCAATTCCATAAACATTAAACATTTTATACAGTCTGTTGATATTGGGCGTTTTCAGCAGATAAATCCGACTTACGATTACTGATTTATGATTGCCGATTTTACCTGCTAAATACAGTGATTGCCGATTGCGATTGGTAAATATGACAATGTATGACAATATGATTGCTGAGATGGAATGATACAAAACAGAGACCTGCAACGAGCCTCTAATTTTCGATCACACTCGCTCATTTAATCGGCTTGCTTGCGATCGCCGCCTTGGTTCGACATACTAGAAATGATCGCAAGCACATCGAGTCAGAACGATCAAGCTCTTTGCGACGAAAAGCAGAACAAGCTTGATAAAGCTCTTGTCGAAATTTGCAATTACGTTTGCTGCCCGCTGCTGAACGAGTACTAGCAAGCCTTACGCCAGCCACGGGCAAGCCTTTTCGATCAACACTCGCGCTTACTCGGCTTGTTGACGGCGAGTCTCCACAAGCTTTTTATGCAATTGTTGTTGTGTTAGAAAAACTGAAGAACAACAACATGCTACAAGAAGAAAAGAGAGGACCGTGTGTAAAATATAAATGCAAAATATAGGCTGATATGCTATCTCTTCTGCTCTCTCAAGCTGTTGTTTTTGTGTGCTTGCGTCAAATTTTTGACTTCGGCAACAATTACTGGCGATCACTTGCGACCGAAGCTACGAGTAATCGCGATCAATAATCGTCAATACTCAAGTGCCTCTGCGTTTTTTATTTTGTGTATGCGAAATCAACAAGCGCAACAAGCCGCGATCACTGGGTTTACTTAGATCGCATTTGAAGCATTGGTGAGCGAGCGCACTCGAGCCGGCTCGACACAAAATCTATGATTGGTAAGACCGTTTACCGATTGCTCGGCCAACACTTTACCCTAACACTGAAAATAAACTGACAAACTAACATGGTTAAAAGCCCTCCAAAATTATGCTTGCATTTTTTATAGAGTGAATATATTTTTAAACAAATGTCCGAAATATCCTAAACTTAGCAATCAGTGGCATTAAGCAAAGAATCATCAGCAATCGAAAATCGGAATCTGTAATCGTAAATCGGATTTATCTGCTGAAAGCGCCCATTGCGGCCCCATGTTAAGTTAAACTATATTTATTCTGTAGACATTGCTGTAGACATTTCTGCAAAATTCATACGCTTGTATTCAACTTCCTTTAATCTTTAACAAATTCCTTGCTGCTGACAAAACCAAAACAAAACTCATCTGTTTTTTCAACACATGTGGCACCTATTCTGCGTTAATGTAGCGATAAGGATTTCGATAGCAAACTCACTGTACTGTAAATGTGGCATTATTCACTCGATAGTGAACTGTTAAATGTTTTGTTATAACCAGAGCTCGCAAGTAACTCTCAACACTTTCCTAGTGTCGGCAAAAAACAGTTTGGTTAAGGACACAACGAAAAGAGGGAGCGAAAGAAACCTTCAGTTCTGTTTTTGCTCAAATCTGTTTTGCTCAGAGCAAAGACACACTTTTTCGTTTCTGTTTCTCTCGTGTCTTTCACTTACCGTTTTGCCGAGAGCAAACTTCCAAAGTGTTTTTTGCGTATGTATGAGTGGTTGTGTGTTGCTCCCGTGTACATACACACACATACATACATACAGACTACTAAACGCACAAAACAAAAACACTTTTCACAGACACTTATTCTGTTCTGCTCATTTGAAAACAGTTGTTTGATGAGCACTCGCTCAAAAGTGTTTCTGTCACTGGTTGTCGGCAAACCGACTCGTTTGTTTTGCTCAACCGAAAACGCGTAACAGAAAAAAAGGGAGGCGAGAGAAAAAGTGTTTTGCTTAGTGTGAAACAGTTTGTGCTGCGTTTGTTTCTGTTTTGTTCTGAGGCTAATCGCATTGAAAAATGTGTTAACAGTTATTTGCGAGCTATGGTTATAACTAATAGAATGACCAAAACAAACAAACCAAGATCTCGACGTGCAAGGGCAATTTAAGTCTTCTTACAAAGTTCGTATATAATTTTTATTAATTGATTTCAAGCCATCAAAAATCAAAACAAAACTTTGGTCACTGTTTTCTCAAATCTGGTCACACTGGGCCAAAACAAAATAATTGATGTATGTACTAAGGCTCAACACAAACGCTGACAGTATACTACGGTCGGGCTAAAAATTAAAAATTTCACATATTCGATAGCTTTAAGGATGAAAGTTATGGTTTGTGTTTCTTGTGTCTGATTGATAAAGTCGGAAATAATAATATTGAGGCAGTCTGCAATTCATTTGCTATAAATTGTTTTAATAAAAATGTTACAGTGAGAATTAGGCTGTGGAAACGTGGCATTATTAAATGGCCCTTAAACTTATTTCCGTGATGCAACCAAGTCATCGAATATATCGATATAGTTCCTCGGTAGTATCGATATAAATATACACATTTTACTTCATGTCTTACATCGCTTGGAAAAATTCTATCATAGTTCTCGTGAAATGAAATTTGAAGGAACTAGTTTCGTTTATGTGTTAATAAAGTAAACTGAGATGGTGTCAATGCAATTTGTTTTGCAACCTCTTCCGGGTTCAGATGAACAATTCATAGAGAGGTAAACTAGATTATATGTGTATGTTCGCATGGTAGCTCGTCATATGCACATGTGTATGTATGTATGTTTGTACATATTTTCACCATAGGTAGACACTTTCAACAATACTGCAAGGTTCAGACACAGTTGCGTGGTATTAAGTCATATGCCTAAATGCACTTTTAGATATAAATATGTATATATACACACATAAATATGCTTGCATTCGAGTGTTTAAATAAATTAACAATTTTCTGTCATGCACATGTACATTCATATATGTATGTACGAACAATGTCTATTATTTTGCAAATATGTAGGTATGTGCATGCGATGGCTGAATATTTGTTTAATTAAAATGTTTTGTTGTACCAAAGTATGTATGTAAAATTCATAAAGGTTGAATATCCATCGGTCCATTATCATGGACTGCGATCAAAACAAAATTTTTTTCATGTATTTTTTTTTTTAATTGGATGGTTGGATGAAGCCGGGCAATTAAGGCTACTCTTTGTTTCACACAAATTCAAAAAAATAAGTAATGTCTGTATAATGTTCTTAATTTTTATACTCTGTACCGTAGGTACACAGAGTATTATAAGTTTGTGCAAAAGTATGTAACAGGCAGAAGGAAGCATTTCCGACCACATAAAGTATATATATTCTCGATCAGCATGACGAGCTGAGTCGATATAGCCATGTCCGTCTCTCCGCCTGTTTCTATCTCCTCCGTCAGTTTTAAAGCTATCGCGACAAAACTTTGCACGAAGTCTTCTGGTACAAATACGCTGCACATTTGTCGGAACCGACCGGTTCGGATGACTATAACAGCTATATGTTACTATCTGAACGATCGATCGAAAAACTAGTTCTAGTGAGAAAAACTTGTTTGTTCTCAATGCGATCGCCTCCAAACTCCATATTTCCTAGTTTTCTATGCTTCTCTACGATTCTACCAAGTTTGGTCGAAATCGGACATCTATATAGTATAGCTGCCACAGAAAAGTAAGGTTAGAAAAATAGTCTTAGTAAGAACAACTTTTTTGTTTTCAATGTAAACCTCTTTAAAATTGGCATATATGTATTTTGATAGCTTTCACATAATTCTCCAAAGTTTTGTCAAAATCGGATGTCTATCGCTTATAGCTGCCATAGAAAGGAACAGTCGAGAAACTAGTTTTAGTGAGTAAACTTATTTGTTTTCCAAGAAAACGCCTCCAAACTTTGTGTTTCTTAGTTTGCTGTACTTTCCTATGATTTTACTAAGTTTGGTCGAAATCGGACATCCATATATTTAGTATAGCTGTCAAACAAAAGTATAGTCAGAAAAGTAGTCTTAAAGCTGAATTACACTAGGAGTGCGTTATGCGTTAATAGCCAATACTCAGCTTTTTTTGTATGGGAAAAAAGCTGATTGTTAGCTATTATCGCATAACGCACTCCTAGTGTAATTAGCCTATAAGTGTGAAAAACTTGCTTGTTTTCAGTGGAATGGTCCTTAAAAATAGTTAGAACAACGTGCTGCAAGGGTATACAAACTTCAGCTGAGCTGAAGTAGGTAGGTAGGTAGTTCCGGCTGACCCCAGATGGGGTCACACATAGACCTTAGGGTCCTTAATGAGGCCGGGTGCCGATGTTAACTTTCCTCTATTTATATACCTTTGCAAAGGGTATTATAATTTTGACCGGAAGCTTGCAACGCATAGAAATATTCATTTCCGACCCCATAAACTATATACAATCTTGATCAGGGTGACGAGCTAGTCGATTGAGCTTTGTCCGTCCGTCTGTCTGTTTCTACGCGAACTAGTCTCTCAGTTTTGAAGCTATCGAGCTGAAATTTTGCACTGAGTCTTCTTTTTGCTACACACTACTAATATGTCGGAACCGACCGGATCGGATGGCTATATCTCATAGCTCCCATAGGAACAATCGGTCGGAAAACTAGTTTTAGTGAGAACAACTTTTTTCTTTTCAATGGAAACGTCTCCAAACTTTGTAATCGTAGGTTTTCTATGTTTTTATAGTTCTATCAAGTTTTATTAAAATCGGACAACTATATGTTATAGCTGCCATACAAAAGATTGGTCTGAAAAACAGTCTTAGATCGATAAACTTTTTTGCTTTTATACTCTGTACCGTAGGTACACAGAGTATTATTAGTTTGTGCAAAAGTATGTAACATCCAGAAGGAAGCATCTCCGACCCCATAAAGTATATATATTCTTGATCAGCATCAACAGCCGAGTCGATATAGCCATGTCCGTCTGTCTGTCTGTCCGTATGAACGCACAGATCTCAGAGATGTTAAGAGATAGAGGTTTGACATGTATGGGACATATGCTTCTTATGTCTGCAGGCAGATCAAGTTTATTTTTAATTTAGGCCACGCCCCCTGCCCAGCCGGTGCTGCCCAGCATCAAGTTTTGTTTTCAGTATAACTCAACAATCGTTCGTCCGATCTTCACCATTCCTCAGGCGGATCGATAAATAAAACTAATAACTAAAAATTTCCAGATGGTACGAACCTTCTATCTTTAAAACTGTGGGAGATATGACGTTTTTTCCAAATTCTGGGGGCGGTAGGGGGCGTGGCCAAAATTTAAAATAAACTTGATCTGCCTGCAGACATCAGAAGCATATGTCAAAAATATATATCTTACCATCTCTGAGATCTGTGAGTTCATACGGTCAGACAGACGGCATTTATAAAGTAGATGATCTTTGTGTTCAAATTGGTCAAAGGTTATGGTTTAATAGTCATATAGCGGTCATCGCAAACAAGACAATGGGAGTTCTCGGTATTGTTAAAAGATGGTCCAAGGAGTTTAATGCTCCCTATGTCACCAAGCTGTATGTTTTCCTAGTGAGACCAATTCTCGAATATGGGTCGTGTGTCTGGTCTCCATGTTATCAAAAAAATATCAAGATCAACTCGAATCGGTTCAAAAACAGTTCCTAATTTTCTCTCTCCGAGGCTTAAATTGGGATCCGTCCACCCATCTTCCTCCTTACGAAGACAGATTACGCCTTATTAACCTGCCTTCCCTTTACAACCGCCGAATTTGCGATAGCCTCCTGTTTATTCCTAAACTCTTATCTGGGGAAATTGACTATCGCTGTGTTATCCTATTTAAATATTTCTGTTCCACAACGCGCTACTATAAATTTATATTCAATTTACTTTCAGCCTTGCTTGACCAACTACGCTCATCACAAACCCTTCCAAAACCTTTGACTTAGCTATAATAAGTATTATCATACCATTTCCTCGCACTTCTTTTTATACCCTTGCAGAGGGTATATTGAAATTGTCCAGATGTTTGTAACGCATGCATAGCAGGAAGCATTTCCGACCACATAAATAAAGTATATATTCTCGATCAGCACGACGAGCTGAGTTGATTTACCCTTGTCCGTCTGTCCGACCGTCTGTTTCTATGTTTCGGTCGCAAACTAGTTCTAATGAGAAAAACTTTTCTGTTTGCAATGCAATCGTCTCTAAGCTTCGTATTTACCAGTTTTCTATGCTTCTCCACGATTCTCCAAAGTTTGGTCGAAGTCGGACATCTTTGTAGTATAGCTGCCACAGAAAAGTAAGGTTAGAAAAATAGTCTTAGTAAGAAAAACTTTTTGTTTTCAATGTAAACCTCTTTAAAATTGGCATATATGTATTTTATAGACTTTCACACAATTCTTCAAAGTTTTGTGAAAATCGGATGACTATTGGTTATAGCTGTCATAGGACCGATCAGTCGATAAACTAGTTTTAGTGAATAAACTTATTTGTTTTCCAAGAAAACGCCTCCAAACTTTGTGTTTCTTAGTTTGCTGTACTTTCCCATGATTTTACTTAGTTTGGTCGAAATCGGACATCCATATAGTATAGCTGTCATTCAAAAGTAGAGTCAGAAAAGTAGTCTTAGTGAGAAAACTTGCTTGTTTTCAGTGGAAATGACCTTCAAAATAGTTAGAAAAACGTGCCGCAAGGGTATACAAACTTCGGCAGAGCCAAAGTTAACTTTCCTCTATTTTTTGTAATAAAAATTAATATTCGATAGTATATAGAGCAGGCCACTTTAAAGTTAGAACATTGTTAAACTATCTATAAATATATATAAAATTGGAAGTATGTTTGTATGTTTGTTCCTTATGGGCGTCTAAACCGCTGAACCGATCTTTGCAAATTTTTCACAGTATGTTCATGATCAGAAATAGGCTATGTCTCATGTCTGTGACTTGGTCCAAAAACGGCGAAAATTGAAAAATTGAACCGTTCATCCGATTGCGAAGAAACTTCGGAGAATGGTTAAGTGCTTGCCCGGGAAGGCCTCTAAGTTGAAGAAGTGGGCGGAAAATGGTCCAAAAACCGCGAAATTTGCAAAATTCTACCGTTCATTCGATTGAAACATTGGGGATTGGTTAAAAGCTTGCCGGCTAAGTTTTCTAAGTTGACGTAATAGGGGGGAAATGGACCAAAAACCGCGAAATTTGCAAAAAATTATACCGATCATCCGATTGCGATGAAATTTTACGGAATGGTTGGACGCTTGCAAGCGAAAATTTCTAAGGTCCAAAAATCCGAGAAATTTCTAAAAATAATCATATGAATATCTATGAAAGCGCTTAAAGCTTAGATTAAAATCCAGCCGTGGCTAAATGGATGATGCAGATTGAACGGCTGAATTTTGATATTTTTCATTTGAGCTTATATTATTATGAAGATTTCATAGACGGCAATTGTAGACTGGTTAATAGGAGGTGTATACCAAACTGTCAAAAAAGCCCCGAAATTAGCAAAGTTACAGTTAAAACTTTCATTTTCTCACAATGCAAACCCGGGCGACGCCGGGTATTCAGCTAGTAAATAAATAAAATAAATAAAAAATATTTCTGGGAAATATGTGTTAAAAACATAATTTGCAAGATTTAATATTTTATGCTTCATTCTATTGCAGAATACGGGAAGTTTCGGAAAAAGTAAACCGATTTGGTTATGGAACTCATCGCATATTTGAGCAACTAAAAATTCCAGTAAGAGAAGTAGTAATTGGACCAAACCATATTGGTGTGCTATTAGAAGATGGAAAAGCATTTCGAGTGTCATTTTCCATTAATTCCGAGAAACTGGATCTTACGAAGGCCGACAATAAGTGGTATTACTACATTCTACATTCAGCTTTTGGATAGACACATTAACACAACTTTTTTTTGAAGCTCATCAACTGGAGGAACTGGAACAAGCAATGCCCCCAAAGCACCATCATCATCTCGGCCAATGGCTCGATCCAGAGCCCGTCTTCTGCGTGCAACCGGAAGATCGAGCTCTAGTGGCCAGGGATCGGGTTCAAGAAGTACAGGGGTCATAATCGGAGGTAGCACTTCAAATCGACCTTTGGTGACGGTGCCCGCGACTTATGTACCCGAGGAACTCATTTCGCAAGCAGAAGTCGTGCTACAAGGCAAAAGTAGAAATCTCATTATTAGGGAACTTCAAGTGAGTGCAATTCGTCCTTTTTATTATAATGTCAAATGAATAATCAAAATTAATCAGCGCACCAATTTGGATGTAAATTTGGCGGTGAACAATCTACTATCTCGTGATGATGAGGAAGCTGAGGACACTGAAGAGGGAGGCGACAATTACGTGCCTGAGGACCTTATTTCACTACTGGACAACGGATTTACTGGTGATAATAATAGCGTTATCATCGATCCATCAGACGGACTATTTTCAGAGGAAATATTTAGCAATTACTCAAGCATTCGCAAGTAAGTTGGTTAATTTAAGGCAGAGCTTGTGAAGAGCGAGGTCAAAAAGTGTAGGCTATGTAAAAGCATAACATGACCTCGAGCCTGCTAAAACCAGGCACCGTATGACTTATGAGTTATTTTGTACTAGTCGGACGGAGTTTAGCATTATGAAAATATGATTTAAGTTACAACTGGGGCAAGTCGATATCAACATTTGAACTCGTCCAAACTGGTTCTAACTGAGTTTTAAATAGGGAAAAATATCAAACAAATATTTTTCTAACCCACACAGCCCCTTTCCACGGACATAATTTCTATCATTTTCATTTCTTAAAATTTTTGTCGTTTCCATTGACAAAACGTAATTTTGTTGGCATTCTCAGTGCCTTGTTTACAAAAACAGCTGAATGGTTTATTTTCGCGGAGAGGCGCCACTTTCAAATAAATGGCAAATAAATGGATTCTCGAATCAATGCATCGATTTTTTCTCTGCCTGAGAAACATCAGTTTAATTTTTGAGAATGGATTCAAATCGAAAAAAATTCCACCAATAATCGAGAAGCGATTCAGGCGAGCTCTCGTGCTTAGGGAAAGAAAAAAAACTTACAATTTGCAAAAATGTATTATAACTAAAAATCAGAGGTCGCAACAACCGGTCCTCTCTTTTCAGTTGTCAGAAAACAACCGGTTTCGCGCGGCACATTTACAAAGAGGGACAAAGGGACAACCCTCAACTGCGCTCTCTGGTTGTTTTCGGTCGTGAGAGGAGGGAAACACATTTGTTTTTGTTTTTTCGGTCTCGGTCTTTTGGAGACGCTGAAAAGATCTTTTTTGTGTGTGTGGCAGGCCCGACCCGACACACGGTGAGCATTCGGTGTTTATCAGCAAGTGTGTGAGCTCACTCAGTGCGTGCTTACATGTTGATGCGAATTGACATATGTACATGTGCCTCGCATAAGTATGTATGCAGCACATTACATGCGCTCTCTTATTCTCTCTCGCACTGTTACGCTCTGCTCCCACTTGACTAAGCTCACAGAGACCTTTTGCGATTAACATTTTGACGTAGCGGTCTTCAAACAACACTCACTTTGGGACCGTTTGACTGAAATGGGCCTGTTATTGGGTTGTTGTCAGACCGACAAGCGTTCGTGCTCAACAGCATCCGAACTAACAGAGAGCGCGCTAGCAGCACACAATCGGTTGAGGGAAGAACGAAACCGTTTTTTTTTTATTTTTTCGGTTGTGGTCGTAAGCAGAGCCGTCTGGCAATATGGGTTGAGAGTTATTTACGTGCTATGCTAAAAATAATTGCCAAGTGCAAAGGAAATTATTACACAGTACGACACTAAAAAAATCCCCGGTATGAGACCCTTAAATTCTGATAGAAGGCACTTCTGTAAGCATCGCCTCACACGCAGTTTTTCAACTATACCCTAGGTTCGCGTTTTATGGGTACTTCTGTAGTAGCAACACAAAGCGACAACAGTTTTAACTTAGTTGTTAATGGTACAAGATAAAAATCTACAAAATTCAGCAAACACAGTCAGGGTCATTGGGAACATTATATAAAAAAATCGCGTTATTAGAACAATTGGTTGAGGTACCTCCAGAAGGTGTCAAACCCAAATTCTTGAATATCTATAAAACCGCACGGTAGATTTTTATTGAAAACTAACTTTATTATAGCAGAATGGGCTAGTGCACGTCCCAAAAAGATGGTACTCGTCGGCCAAAAAACCGCGTGATGGAATACCATTTTAAGATCCACCCACGAACATCTCCATGTAAGTCATAAAGTAGATCCAAAAATAGACTAAACTTCGATCTCGGTTTCTCAAATATAGCCTTGGTTGGCGGGCAATGGTTATTTTTGTACAAGCAACTGCCTTAGAACCACATTGACCATTTAGAGTATTAAAAGCTTCACCAAAATTATGCCATTAATCTCATAGGTAACCTGCTTCATTGCAAGCAAGAAAATATAACAAATGCACTATAAAATGCCTTTGATGGACTAACCGCGATACACTAAGATGCTTCGAACTAAAGTTTTTAAATGTTGATATCTGTTTTCCAGCTGGTAATGAAGATATTTACCCATTAGATTAATTGCATAATTTTTGGGAGCAGTTATTACCCTAAATGGTCAATGTTGCCGTAAGTCAATTGCTAGTACAAAAATGCTCGTAGTCAGCGCAAAAATGCTTCGTAAGAAAATCTGAAAACGCTGTTCGGTCTATTTTTTAGTCTAGTTAATGGACCATATTGCGTGGTTCATGGGTAGATCTTTAATTGGTACTTCATCTCGCAGTTTTTTGGCTGAGTAGTAACATCTCTTAGGCCCACGAAATAGCTTATTGTGCCATCATAAATTTGGTTTTTAAGAAAACTCTACAGTGCGTTTTTAAAGATATGCAAGAATTTAGGTTTGACTCCTTCTGGAGGTATCTTAACAAATTGTACGAATAACGCGATTTTTTGATATTACGTTCCCACTGACCCTGTCTGTGTTTGCTGAATTTTGTTGATTTTTATCTTGTACCATTAACCACTAATGTAAAATTGTTGTCGCTTTGTGTTGCTACTACAAAAGTACCCATAAAAGGCGAACCTAGGGTATAGTTGAAAAACTGAGTATGAGGCGATGCTTACAGAAGTGCCTTCTATCAGAATTTAAGGGTCTCATCCCGGGTTTTTTCCAAAAGTTTGATTTTTTCGAACTGTGTTATACATAGGATCTGTGGAAGTACCACAAATATACTTAATAATTTTTAAAGAGCACCCCTGATGATTTAAAACGGGGTTCTTAAAGCAATTCTTACCATGAATTATCTCTTGGCTACTATCTCAAGCTAAAAAAATAAAAGTTAAACTTCCAGTCCCCATGCACTTAGGTACACTTAGGTACACATTTTTCCAAAAGACTCATGCTCCCAGTTCAATTTACCCACTAAAGTATTGGAAAGTATTGGAATTGTTCCTTATGTAATCTGAATAGATTCTTATAACAAATTGATTTTAATTTTCTGATTCATGTACAATAATTTAAGGAAATGGGCTATTGCGCTCTGCATTATTTAGTCATTCCAGCTAACTCCAAGAAGTCGAAAATTATGTGTTGAAACATTATCTCGAACAGGCGCACATCTTATTTACTGATAGTAACTTATGGCTGGATAAGTAGTTTTATTCCACTTTTATCACTTTCATACTTCACATTCATACTTCAGAGAAGAGCACGTTAGGGATGCCTATGGCAACTTTTAAGCTCCATACACAAGCTGAAACACTGCCCCCTCTCTTATCAGCACCAAATTTAAATATGTGATAACCATCAATGTGAAGCTCACTCTCCCAAATTTTTAGTCTGAGTGGAGTGGAGTTATGAGGGCGGAAAGTTAATTCGAAAAACTGGTTTTTCTCAAGAACGGCTGAACCAATTTAGTTGAGCTAAATATATATAACTTCAGGCTTCACTCCAAGTTTTAAGATCTTTGCATAAATAACTTGTACACTACTAAAAAAAAAAACAAATCCATATTATTAACCCATATACAAAATTTCAGGCTCATAGCCAAAATAATATCTCACTTTTGAACCACTTTTGAACCGGACCTATAAAATATACAACTACTTAATACTAACATACAAACCAAATATCAAGATCGTAGCTTGAATAGCTTTCGAGATATGGATTGGAACCACATTTGAACCTGTTCTGAACCAGTAAAATATCCAACTTCATATTCCCAACCTAGATGTCAAATATGCACCCTGTCGATTTTTGAACCTGTTCAATATCGGCTTTAAAGCTGGGAATATTTGTATTTTAAACCATCAGACCAAATTTTTAGTTCGTAGCTTAAATACTTTAAATCTTATTAATTTTCTGTCATCATAAAAAACGTGGTTTAATACTAGATATTTCACTGTTTATGTTTTAGTATTTCTACAGATTACTCGTCAACCAATAGACCTATTGACTTCAAATTTTAGATCCATACCCTCCAAGACAATAGCTACAATCCCTGATTCAAAATATTCAAAAATCTCATGGGGCACTTTTGCCAGGCTTATCCGGCTATGCCCTTTGTTGATTCAGCGGTTTCGACTCCTTTAAGAAACAAACATGATAAGGGTGATTTTTAAGCAATTTTTTTTTAGCCACACTGTTTTTTTCAGCTGAGCTATTTTCGGGTCTCCTTGTACTGTCAAACGTTCAGTTTGGTCTATAATTTAACCATAAATCGACTTACAAACGAACAACGCTTGCAGGATATTACATTTTATTATCAAAATTCATGCTCGGTTAAGAAAGTGCATCGTTCACTTCTTCCATTTTATGGTCTGATTGGGCAGTCTTCTGAGGCGGTTATTCGGACATTAAACCACCAACACGCATACGTAGAGTGCGGACAGTGTTAATAATGACCTTGAATTATCGATTCGGCGCCGATCGCAGCAATTGGGCATCTGTTACACCACTACGTGGAAAATTTTGCGAAAGGATTTGGGTATAAATTCTTTTAAAATACAGCTAGTGCAAAAATTGAAGCCACAAGACCTATCACAATGGCTAACTTTGGTGAATGGGCGCTGGCAAAGTTCGATGAAGATCCCGAAAAAATTTACTGTTTGGAGTAAATTAAGGGCCGGTGGGATAATTGGACCTTTCTTTTTATACTCTGTACCAAAGGTTGCCGGATATTTCAAAAATAAATATATCTATATGTTTAAACTATTGAAAAAGTATTATTTCGATATAAATATTTTATGGTAAAAATATCGATAATATCTATATTTCGAAATTATCGAAAAAAATTGGGTCCACATGTTTGTGGTGTCAAAGGTAATTTTTTGTTTCATTTATAAAAAAAAGGTTATGGACACTTATTCATGATTTTGTATTGATATGATTAAGAAAGGATGCTAAAATGTAGATTCCAAATTTGATGCATGCAGTAAACTTTTTATACCCGTTAAAGGGTAAAAAGGGTATACTAAAGTCGTGCAAATGTATGTAACAGGCAGAAGGAAGCAGAAGGAAACAGCCGGGTCGATATAGCCATGTCCGTCTGTCCGTCCGTCCGTCCGTCTGTATGAACACCTAGATCTCAGAGACTAGAAGAGCTAGAGCAACCAAATTTTAGATGTAAGCTAGTATTGTCTGTAGGCAGATCAAGTTTGTTTCAAATTTTGGCCACGCCCCCGCAATAAAAAATGTTGAATAATTCCTACGATCAGATTTCGCAGTGTAGTCCATGTGGCCAATATCTACAATCTCACAAATTTTCAAAAGGATCGGATAATAAATGGCCGAGTTAAAAAAATGTTGCATACTTATCCGAGCCGCATGAGGTTATTAAACACTAATTGAACTGCGTAACGGGTATTTCGAAGTCGGGCAGGGCCGACTTTAACTTACGCTCTCGTTTTTTTTTGCTTTGGAGTTAAAGATATTACAAACATAAAAAAAAAATCTTTTACAGCTATATCTACGAAATGTAAGAACCTCTGTTTTTACCAATAATCGTTAGGCATTGATCTTCCTGGTGTAATAAGATATACCAATGACAAGTCAGAAAGTACTGGCAATGCGTCTGTCTCTTCTAACCAGAACTTAGTGTCGTCCCGCTCCAGGCTTAGCGGCGGAAAATTAAAATACAATTTCAATTATTCTAATGTCTGTTTTGGTTTATTTGTTGTCTGAAAAAATCGAAGACTACTTTGATAATATTCATTAGCTTTTCTAGAGATTGAACATGCTTTTAAACTAGCCTTCCTAGGAGTCGGAGCCGCCGTATACTGTGCAGAGCCAGAAATAAAGCTCTCATACAAACTGCCAAACCACTGCACCATATTCCAGGCGGAAGTCTTCGCAATAAGGAAAGCAGCGGAGTTGGCGGAAATTCACGCTCCATACAACCAAATAAATATCTACGTGGACAGCCAAGCGGCAATCAAGGCAATGCAAGGACACTCCATCAACTCCAGAAATGTCCTGGCGAGCAGGGAAGCGCTAGATTCCCTCAGCATCTCCAGAAAGGTGCAAATCTACTGGATTCCCAGCCACCGGGGCATCGACGGAAACGAGATGGCAGACAGTCTTGCAAAAGCCGGAGTCGTACTCGGCCAAGAAGAAACACTAAACATACCTATCTCCATACAGACGCTTCATAGCAAGATGGAAGAGATAGCAGAGAAAGAAGCGGAGGTAAGGTGGGAAAACACCAGCGGATGCAGAATCTCTAAAATTATGTGCAAGACAAGAGACAAAAAACTTACGCACTATCTGCTACAGCTCCAGAGAAGAGACTGTAGACTGCTCATTGGCATACTAACGGGACACTGCCTAGCAGCCGCTCATGCGATAAAGCTAGGCATAACAACAGAGGACACCTGCAGGAAATGTATGGAACCTGGAGTCGCAGAAACTCTAGAACATCTAATTTGCAGCTGCCCAGCAATTGCCACGACAAGATTACAAATTCTGCACACCCCACGGTTCTCTTCTTTGGAGGAAGCGGCCAAGAGACCCCCAAAACAGTTATTGGCATTTGCCAAAACGACAAGAATCCTCCTGGACTTCTAAGACAAACGTACCCAAATAATCACCCGGCCTCATTAAGGACCCTAAGGTCTATGTGTGACCCCATCTGGGGTCAGCCGGAACTACCTACCTACCTACTAGCCTTCAATATTGTCGAGCTGCCACTGGACTTTATTTCGTTCGGTACATCTGTGTTAGACGGGGCTTATATTTTTCGTAGCATTTCAAGACCGTAGCAATGTCCATTGCCTTTTAGGCAGAGTAAGGGGCCAAGCCAGTCGGGACAATCGGGCCGGCGCTCCAATTCAAAATCTATATTGTAGAATAAAACAAGTAAGGGCGCTGCAGTCGAGTTTCCCGACCACAAAATACCCTGTTCATTTATTTTCATTTATTTGTTTTTGAATTTTTGAAGATGTCATCCTAAATGTAGGCAATACTTTTCTAGTCCTGATCAACAACTGGGTTGGTGCTCTTATCAGCTCAACTGTTTCGCTTATAACTCCGGTCGGACGGACGGACAGACGGACATGGCAATATCGACTCGGCTGTTCATGCTGATCAAGAATATATATACTTTATGGGGTCGGAAAATTTTCCTTCTCCCTGTTACATACATTCGCACAACTTCATGATCCCCCTTTTCCCATTATCAATGGGAACAGGGTATAAAAAAGTGCATTGTGAAATCAGTGGTTGCACTAGAAACCGACCACCAAACAATAGTGGAATACTTAAGATCCAAAGCAACTGGTTTTGTTGAAATCGTGTTCCAATTCAAGTTACTTTGAAAACATAGCCTAATTTAAGAAAAATTATTCAATCGTACCTTTTAGTTATGCTATTGGAAAGATCAAATAGAACGACCACTTACACTGGTCATTAGTGGTTTTAAAGATGTAGACGTTTTGTAATATCTTTTCCTGGTTTGTGTAAGCTTTAGAAAACACCGATAATATCGATATATCGATGTTTTTTGGTCTCGATATACAACATTATAATAATATTGAATTTATGGCTCACATAATTATGGACTCATTGAATTATAGCTCATGACATTAGGCATGAGCTATATGATCTGTTTGAAATAGTTCAGCTCAGCTCATGCTCAACTCAAATAGCTCATAGGGTTCAATGTCAATAGGAATAGATAAAACAGCTCAGAGCCTCAGAGTAATAAGTTTCTGGACTTATTAATATTAAGCATTATAAAAAGCAAGAAATAAGAAATGGAGCATAATTTGAATAATGAGACAGCTCTGGAGGGGGTTAGCTTTCCAACACTTCATATGGTCATTCTGCAAACGCATTTAATAAAAGGACAAGAAAGAAAAAATCGGTCAAGCCCGACTATAACATACTTTGTAACATCGAAATGACACGCTCAGCATAAATTTTGATGCTGCAGTAGCAGCTGAAAGCAGCATAACTCGACAACCGTTCATCCGATCTTCACTATTCCTTTGGCGGATCGATAAGTTATCCTGATTATTAAATATGTCCAGAAGAAACGAACCATAATCTTTAAAACTGTGGGACATATAACGTATTTCTGAATTGCGGGGGCGGTAGGGAGCGTGGCCAAAATTGAAAATAAACTTGATCTGCCTGCAGACATAAGAAGCATATGGCTCATACATGTCAAGCCTCTATTTCTTACCATCTCTAAGATGTGTGCGTTTATACTGAAAGACAGACGGACATGACATAACAAAACAAAATTTTGGTATCGGCATGTTGGTCGCCTTCTGTAAATCCATAGATCGGACGTATGACGCCGTATAGGCCGGCAAACGGTCTTGATATCTGCTGGTAGAATGTCAAGTATAAACGAGAGCGTAAGTTAAAGTCGGCCCTTCCCGACTTCAAAATACCCGTTACTCAGCTCAACTCGGATAAGTATGCAACATTTTTTAACTCGGCCATTTATTATCCGATTTATTTGAAAATTTGTGAGATTGTAGATATTGGCCACATAGACTACACTGCAAAATCTGATATCTCGATATCTTAAAAATTGTGGGAGTTATTCAATATCTTTTATTGCGGGGGCGGGAGGGGGCGTGGCCAAAATTTGAAACAAACTTGATCTGCCTACAGACAATACTAGCTTACGTATAAAATTTGGTTGCTCTAGCTCTTCTAGTCTCTGAGATCTAGGTGTTCATACAGACGGACGGACGGACGGACAGACGGACATGGCTATATCGACTCGGCTGTTGATGCTGATGAAGAATATATATACTTTATGATATCGGAGATGCTTCCTTCTGCCTGTTACATACATTTGCACGACTTTAGTATACCCTTTTTACTCTACGAGTAACGGGTATAAAAATACATGGGGGAGTTACGCATCCCCATACGCATCGACTGGAAGCCAGGAAGGCTGTATCAAAATCATAAGTGGATGTGTTTTTGGAGGTCTGAAACCAGCAAGTCGGCGGTGTGCAGTTTCTACATAAATGGGCCAATTAAGGTTCCTTGGGGGCATATATAAATTTAACTCGTACCTAAGCTTGACAATGAAGCGGCGTTCTTCGAGGAAGGAGCGGAGTAAAGCGAATTGCGCAGGGAAATATGACAACAATTTTTTTTTTGTGTTAACTTAATTTTTGACTTGATATGATCTAATGAACCACAGGAGCACAGATTGGAGCTTGATCTATTTGGAGCTTGATCTATTTTGAGCTTGATCTGTTTGGAGCATAGCTCGCAAATAAGTGTTAACACATTTTTCAATTCGCTTAGCCTCAGAACAAAACAGAACTGTTTTCAAATGTGCAGAGCACAATAAGTGTCTTTGAAAAGTGTTTTTGTTTCGTGTTTTTAGTACGCTGTATATATGAATGAGTGTGTATGTAATTAAAGAAACATGATTTTTACCGCATTTTGTAAGCTCAAAGGACCAAATAAATTTAAAAAAAAATGCTCGATCAAGGAAACACACTGCCATTGTGGAAATATTATGTGCGGGGGTAGGCTCAAGGCCAATCTTTGATATCTAGCCGATCGGAACGAAACACCGTTTGTTGTCCCTTTGTTGAGCAATTAAATGCAAAAATTATGCAATTTCTTAAAGCCAACATTCAAAGTCGAGGGCGGAGGAGTATTCAAGTCCAAACGTAATTATGGGAAGGTTATTTATGAAACTGGGCACACAAGTTCTAGTTGTAGAAAGTCCACCACAAAGGTCAGAAGTGGGAAGTTCGCGGTCAGAGCTCATTTTTAATCGCGTTCGGAGATTTAGACCGTTGATTTTAGGCCAGTGTATGTCAGATTCCCATTTCAGACTTTGCTGGGGACAGGTGTAATGAGTGGTCGAGGTTGTATGGGCGAAAGTTTAGTTCCCATTGATTAGCTCCAAGTTATTTTCAATGCTTCACATGAAAAAAATACAACCAATTTGATTTTCAAATTTTGGAAAACCAACATACAATTTATATTTATTAAGAATTTAGTTTAACGACTAACAATGAAATTAAATGTTCTGCACTTAGAGAGCTACGTTTTTCATTTAAAATATAATGTAGCGCTGAAAATGCTCTTTCAACCGACACTTGAGTGGCCGGAGTAGCCAGCACCACCTGGACGAGCGCACTTAAATGGAGTGATTTTAGCTTCAAGTCGTGGAAAATCTGAAGAATGTTGGTATTTAATGGTAGCCGGCCATAAGTTACATTGAAGTTTTCAATATCAGTATATATTTTTAGAAGTTTGTGGCTGAACACCATCCAAATATCTGAAGAGCAGCGAGTTTCCCTTAGAATCACTGGTGTCACTGGTGGATGATGAGTCTTCATGAGCATAATTGCTCTCCAACTCGGAGTTCGATGCTATATTGTGTTGAGTGGTATGGGGCTTAAAAATTGAATTAAAAGTATGTTTAAGAATTGTTAATATGTAAGTTAAGAACATCTGTAGGCTTTTGACAAGGACAATTTTAATTGTTAAAAACAATTACTCAAAACTACAACAATTCAGCAATGAAACATTTATAAAGACAATAGACTGGACCTACAACTCTACCACATTTATAAATATTTTAGTTTGATTGCATATACGATATGCTATTTTTTTAAACCCTGTTCCCATTGAAAATGGGAAAAGGGGGATCATGAAGTTGTGCGAATGTATGTAACAGGGAGAAGGAAAATTTTCCGAACCCATAAAGTATATATATTCTTGATCAGCATGAACAGCCGAGTCGATATAGCCATGTCCGTCTGTCCGTCCGTTTGTCCGTCCGTCCGTCCGTCCGTCTGTCTGTCTGTATGAACGCGTCGATCTCAGAGACTATAAGAGATAGGGCCACAAATTTTTGCATGAAGGTAGATTTATGCTGTACGCAGATCAAGTTAGTTTCAGATTTGAAAAATTCCACCCCGTCCCGTCCCCCTTTTATCCCCAAAAAACCTAGACCTCCTCTATAAATCCTAGACCTAAAAAGCCGTCAGATCCACAATTTTCAAGTGAGAGCCTCGTGGCTTAGTATACATCAAGCTAGGCCCAATATCTATCTATTCTGAAAAGTACAATCAGATCGGACCAAAAACACCGGAGTTGAGCTGATAAGAGCACCCCCCAGTTGTTGATCAGGAATAGTAAAGTGTTGCCTACATTTAGGATGACATCTTCAAAAATTCCAAAACAAATAAATGAAAATAAATGAACAGGGTATTTTGTGGTCGGGAAACTCGACTGCAGCGCCCTTACTTGTTTTAAATATAGCTTTGCCAACATTTTTTGTTGGTCGTCAATATAATGTTAACTCGTGGATCCCCATGTAAATTGGAGCTAACAGTTGCTCCTGCTGCAGCTTAAGGGTTGCTTGGTACGTCTCTTTGTATGCATCTATATAAAGCACAATCCAGTCCCAGTCAATGTCAAACCTCATAGTAGACTGCGTGTCTAGTAACTCCTTCAATTCCAACAATTTCTCCAACATAATATATGTGGAATTCCATCTCGTCACGACATAAATTGTTGGTATATTTTTTTTGCTCGATTAAGAAACGTCTGCCCAAGTAAAATTGTGCTTGCATATATAGTTATATACTTAAAGGATAAATTGGGTTAGACCCCTTATATTGACGTACCTATAGGTTCCTGTACGCAGAGCTTTGCAGACTTTGCGGCAATTGTTAATATGTTCGCTTATCTCGCTCAGCTTGTTGACGTCAAACACGTACAATTGAAGCGTGTGCGCAGCACACCTCACAAGATGAACATTTGCTAGCTGTATGGAATCGAGCTCATTCATTAGAACGTCTTCAGTCTCATCATCATCGATTCTTCTAAGACATCAACAGTAAATAGTTCAATAGCCTTTATCATGTTACGTCCATTATCTGATGTGATGCTTTAAATATGGATTTGTCCATTTTAGTAGCGACATCTATTTTTAGGGAAATCAGCTTTCCTTTTAGCATAGCTTTAATAGTAGGGATGCCGGAAATAATATCGAATATCGATATTTTTGTTAAAAAAAAACGATATATCATTATCGAATATTTTTATGAGGCGATATATCGCATATCGAATATTTTATGGCGATTTTTTTCGGCGATATTTTGCTTCCAGCGTTCGGTCACACTTCTTCATTCAACTGTTTCTTGTGTTTTTTTGGCGAGCAAAAAAATGTTTTAAAACATAAAAATATGTTTACTTTTTAAGTTAAGCGTCTTCCCTCAATCCCATCAGAATGTATCATGAATAAGATTCCAAAACTTATTTTTTTGGAAATGAAATAAAATGCATATCTTTTGTTAAACTTATAAAAATACAATTAATCTATTTTGTAAAAATGTAGTTCCTATTATTCGTCAAATGACATCTTAATTACCTCAATAGACCAGCTTATAGTAAAGACACTTAGCCATTTAGACTCATTTTGTGAAAATATCGATATTATCGGTATTTTTTGCCCTAAAATATTTATATCGAAATGATACTTTTTCAATATCGTCCAAAATATCGATATAGATATTTTTGAAATATCCGGCATCCCTATTTAATAGACTGCTCTCTATTTTGCACAAAACTCATGTTTTATGAGGTTATAGGGTACATTGACAGCGAACTATAAATCGGGCTTACTAAAATGGCCTGCCGTCCGTGGTGACAATTTTAATAATTGAAGATATTAATCCCTCTTCATTTGTTGCATACGAAATTTTTCTCTTTTTTGCATTTTCTTGCAATTCATTGTTGTTGTTGCTGTCCAAATTTTCAAGAACTTCTGCATGTTTTGTAGTGTTGGGTAAAGGTTGTTCATTTCAGGGAACATGTTCACTTGTTCTTTTTTTCAAAGTGAGTTGTCAGTCAGATTGCTCTGTTGTTTAGTTGTTGAGTTGCTTAGTTGTCACGAGCCAATGTGTATTGAAATGAAAGACATACTTAACTACTGAATTTAATCTTCAATGAAGTTTACAACAAAACAATATCTAAGTCAGTATCTCCTTTCAGTAGGAGGGGGCTCCACTGCAGCCGGGTGTTTGCTTTTAGGGTGGCGGCTTGGATTGCTTTGTGAGTTACAACTTAATGTAACGCTGCAGTATTTACATTTTGCCTTTTTATTATCCATTTCGGTGAAATGGTTCCAAACATCGCTGTGCTTTCTGGTCAAAGACATTCTGAATAAAAACAACGGACGAGACTGCCACAACAGAAGACTGCTTAACACAGAATTGCCATACAGTCACCGAACTAAGTGAACAGTCACTGATCTCCTCACTGAACTAGTTACTGAACAACTCTCTGAACAAATCTCTGAACTATATACTGAACAACTCACGGAGCAATAGAGACAGAACAATAGCGGCTGAACAGCTCTTAATGAACTACTCACGGAACAAGAGCAACTGAACAACTCTGACAGAACAAGACTCACTGAGCTACTGAACAACTCTGTGTGAACAACTCACAGAACAAGAGTAACTGAACAACTCTGACTGAACAAAAATGAACAACTAATGAAGAACATGTTCACTTGCTCAGTTTAGTGAACAACTCAATTTTGTTATGGCCTTTTTTATTTTCTTCACGGCCCATTTTACACACGATTTAAATTAGTCCAAACGCATAAGTTAAACACAGGCAAGTGACACTCGTTAACAAAAGCACACACGGGCGAAACACAACATCACTCATAAATTCACAAAAAACTCTTCGGAAGAATGCTCTCGGCAAAACGTTCGGTGAAAGACACGAGAGAAACAGAAACGAAAAAAAATTGTCTTTGCTCTAAGCGAAACAGAATTGAGCAAAAACAGAAATAATAGTGTCTTTTGCTCCCTCTTTTCGTTGTGTTCGTAAACAAACTGTTATTTTCAGACTTGATTTACTTGAACCTTTTTTTTTAAACATGAATAAAAGGCGACTTTGATTCCACTCATGCAGGGCTCTAGTTCGTACCTTCTTGACATATTTAGTTATTAGTATTATTTATCGATCTGCCAAAGGAATGGTGAAGATCGAATGAACGATTGTTAAGTAATAAAGAAAAAAACTTTTAAACTTTCGGAGTTACAGAGTATGATATAGTCGGGCTTGACCGATTTACATGTTTTTTATTTTTATTTTTAGAGCGAAGCTTTCTTACGGATGGTAGACTGGGGGGGAAATCTAGAAAACGATTGTCTTTGCGACAGATTTCTTTGGCTACGCTTTTGACTTTTCTCCCTGAGTGCGTGCTTGTATATGTACTACTGTGAGCAAAAAGTAAGGTGTAAGGGTCAATTTAAACTTCGCGGGCCTAACAATTCGGGCAGGTTTTTTTTTTCTTGAGTTGGCAGGACTGTTGATGACATCTGTGCCAAATTTCATGTGAATGTCATTATCAGTAATATATTTACGCTTGTGTTTTCCAAACGACCAAGAGTGCATTTTTCGATTTTTACAATGTCTGAGCAGAGAAGTGCCATCAAATTTTGTTTGCGGAATGAAATTTCGGCTGCGGAAACGTTGAGGATGTTGCGGAAGGCCTTTGGTGATTCTGCCATGTGACAAAAAAATGTTTATAAGTGGTACAAAGACTTCAAAGAGGGTCGAGAACGTGTGGATGACTTGGAGCGCTCCGGACGACCATCGACGTCAACAGATGACCAACACGTCAATGAAGTGGAGGAATTAGTGCGCAAAATTCGTCGGTTGACTGTTAGAGACCTTACTGATATGATCGGAATATCAGAAGGATCTGTGAAAACCATTTTGAAAGACCATTTGGGCCTACGAAAAGACAAATCTCGTTTTGGTACCGAAAGTTCTCAATTTCTTGCAAAAAAGTCATCAAAAATTCGACGCATATCGTTCCGCAACCACCATATTCGCCTGATTTGGCTCCGTGTGACTTCTGGCTATTCCCAAAACTCAAGAGACCACTTCGGGGAACGCGTTTCGAGTCGATTGAGGAGATAAAAGCAAAATCGAAGAAAGCGCTGATGGCTATACCGGAAAGGGACTATTTGGCATGTTTCGAGGATTGGAAAAAACGTTGGCATAAGTGTATTTTATCGGGAGGGGATTACTTTAAAGGGGATGAAATTGATTTAGAAGAATAAATAAAGATTTTTCATTTTTACAAACAAATTCACATACTTTTTGCCCACAGTAGTATGTATGCAACTTTCATGTATGCACTGGCACTCTCTGCTGCCGACGCGTTCGTTTTTTCGCTTGTTGTTGTTATTGTTGGCATTGTTAACGGACTGCTTTTTGCCGACGAGACCACCTAATATTATTGCATCATGTCTCTGCTTACACTGGAGTCTGCTAACCAACTTAATCTAATCGCACCAGATCTTGGTATTTTGTAAGGGCGAAAGCCAGATAGTCTGTGCAAGAAAGCGATAGCAGCATGTGGGTTGTGAGCAGAGCTCGCAACAACCGGTCCTCTCTTTGCAGTTGTCAGAAAAAAAACGGTTACGTGCGGCACATTGACAGAGAGGGACGGAAGCAACCTTTAAATGCGCTCTCTGGTTGTGTTCGGTTGGGAGAGGAGAGAAACATATTTGCTTTTGATTTTTCTGTCTAGGTCTTTTGCCACCCGTGTTGCAGAGACCGCTTGCTCAAAAGATCTTGAATTAAAATACTACACAAAGGGAAAAATCGTGTTCGGAAAATAAGATTATTTCATCTCAAAACAAGAACAGAATTTGCTTTCAAATTTTTGAGAACAAATGTTCAGCACCGAAAAGTATAAGTATCCATACAGACGTGCGGCTGGGCAACAGCCTAACGAGCTAACACGTCCGCCGTCGCGGACTCCACTGGGCTCCACTCCCAGTAAGTCCAATTTTTTTTTAATTTAATTTACTAAGGCGGGTGATGTGTTGTACAAGGCGGATGTCTCTGCGGATTCGGAGCTGATATCGGACCTGGACTTGGAATTGGATCTGGTCCTGGACTGGATCCTGGACCTCAAATTTTTGTTATACCCTTGCAAAGGGTATTATAATTTTGCCCAGAAGTTTGCAACGCATAGAAATATTCATTTCCGACCCCATAAACTATATAGATTCTTGATCAGGGTGACGATCTGAGTTGATTGAGATTTGTTCGTCCGTCTGTTTGTCTGTCCTTTTATACGCGGACTGGTTTCTCAGAGTCTTCTTTTTGCTGCACACTACTAATATGTCGGAACCGACCGGATCGGATTAATATATCTCATAACTCTCATAGGAACAATCGGTCGGAAAACTAGTTTTAGTGAGAAAAACATTTTTCTTTTCAATGGAAACGTCTCCAAACTTTGTAGTCGTAGGTTTTCTATGTTTTTTTATAATTATTCCAAGTTTTATTAAAATCGGACAACAACATGATATAGCTGCCATTCAAAAGATAGGTTTAAAAAACATTTTTGTTTTTAATAGTAGCATCCTGCAATTTAACATTGGTTTGTCTCACATGCTTTCATATAATTTTAGCAATTTTTGGTCAAATCGGATGACTAAATCATATAGCTCCCATACGAACAATCGGTCGGAAAATGGGAAAATCAGTATTATATGAAAATATTTAAGCGAGCACTTGCAATGGTATAAAAACTTCGGCACAGACGAAGTTAGCTTAGCTTTCTCGTTTTAGTTTAAAATGTTCTCAAAAACTGAACATTTCAACTCATTGAAGTGAGAAATTTTTTTGAAGTGAGAAAATCCGTTCATAATTAGTTTTTGACAGCGAATGTGCTGATATTGAGACCAATGTTCTCGGTTTTTCACTCTGTGTATGCTCAAAAAAATCGACAATCGAAAATAGATTTTTGAAATGCAAAATTCGCGAGTCTGGTCATTGTGCGTCGCCCAGGCGTCTGCTAGTATCACGATAGCGATACGGTATTTCGAACTGCCGCTATGAAGCAGGTTTTACATTTACGAATCGTCATTCGATGCTCCGGAGCCGTTTGGCCATCACGGTCTAATAAGTCGGTCCAGTTTTGAACGATTTCTCCTTTAGCTCCTTTAGCCTTGATAATTGTCAGGTTCGACTTTTACTGTTATCGATTTTCAAGACTATCAATTGTGCTCACTATCGATAATTTTCAAACACCACTGTGTGGGTCTTGGTTTATGCTCTCACGTTGCTCTTACATTTACAATACAAAAACAAAACTACTTTATATTGTTTTGCCAGTATTGTATTTTTAAATCAGATTATGATTATCCCTAGTAAAGAGCTTCGCTCGTACCGGGTGTTCCACGACGGCCACTCCTTTTTTTAATTATGTGGAAGTCTCAAGCAATAAGTTTTGTTTTTGAGTAATAAATAAAAGTCCACACACATCCACCATGAGAAACGCTTGATTGCAGTAAATCTTTAAGCTCAAAGAACCCCAAGAAAGTACCCCTATGAAAACATGTGCATTAAAAAAAAGTACTTTGCAGTTCCTGTCAAAATACAGTTATGAAGGGGCCGGCACAATCGCAGGGCGTCAATCCAATAGAACACCTTTGGGTAAATGTTAAGAAAACAAGAAAGAAAGTCGGTCAAGCCCGACTATAACATACTCTGTACCAAGAAAATTTGTCTTTTGATCATAACTCGAAAACCGTTCATCCGATCTTCTTCATTTCTTCGGCGGATCGATAAGTTATCCTAATAACTAAATATGTCCAGATGGAACAAGCCATCTATCTTCAAAACTGTGGGAGATATGACGTTTTTTCTAAATTGCGGGGGCGGGAGGGGGCGTGGCCAAAATTGAAAATAAACTTGATCTGCCTGCAGACATAAGAAGCATATGTCCCATACATGTCAAACCTCTATCTCTTGCCATCTCTGAGATCTGTGCGTTCATACGGACAGACAGACAGACGGACAGACGGACAGACGGACGGACGGACAGACGGACAGACGGACATGGCTATATCGACTCGGCTGTTGATGCTGATCAAGAATATATATACTTTATGGGGTCGGAGATGCTTACTTCTGGATGTTACATACTTTTGCACAAACTTATAATACTCTATGTACCTTCGGTACAGAGTATAATTATAGGCAATTTAAGTTTATGGCAAACAGCACAAAATACTTGCAAAAATAAATACCACTCTGCAAAAACCGGACTCCATGTCAATGTTGTTCTATGCAGTTGCTTGTTAAAAAAGGCCAATAGTCCTCGACTGTGAATGTAAAAATTTGTGAATGCACAATTCGGTTTATTACACTGTGCGACATCATAGTTTTGATGACATTCAGACTCGCTAAATCTGAAAACTACTATTGTATAAAGAAAAACCCTAGATGGATTTGGTCAGATTAGACAACTTATTTTTGTGGTCATTGGAAATTTTGGGCTGATGCTCGCCTTTCTGAAAAAAAATCAATTTTTGTATCGCTCATATCTCTTCAACCATTCAGAACTTGGCTTGCATGTCTTTGGCAAAGTTACTAGATCTTGACCTAGTCTACAAAATTGTCCTTACAATTTTTATACTCTGTACCGTAGGTACATAGAGTATTATAAGATTGTGCAAAAGTATGTAACATCCAGAAGGAAGCATCTCCGACCCCATAAAGTATATATATTCATGATCAGCATCAACAGCCGAGTCGATATAGCCATGTCCGTCTGTCCGTCCGTCTGTCTGTCTGTCTGTCCGTATGAACGCACAGATCTCAGAGATGGTAAGAGATAGAGGTTTGACATGTATGGGACATATGCTTCTTATGTCTGCAGGCAGATCAAGTTTATTTTCAATTTTGGCCACGCCCCCTCCCGCCCCCGCAATTTAGAAAAAACGGCATATCTCCCACAGTTTTGAAGATAGATGGCTTGTTTCTTCTGGACATATTTAGTTATTAGAATAACTTATCGATCCGCCAAAGGAATGAAGAAGATCGGATGAACGGTTTTCGAGTTATGATCAAAAGACAAAATTTCTTGGTACAGAGTTTGTTATAGTCGGGCTTGCACCGACTTTCTTTCTGTTTGTTCATATATTTGCAGTCAGCAGCAGAGTTTGTAACTGTTCGTTGCTAGTATAAATCAGCCCATTAAACTCGAACTTCTGGTGATTATGATAAATAATGAGATCTTGCTACCTGATGCCTTCAGTTTCACAATTTATTGGTCCTGCTTCCAGGGGCACAAACAATAATCAAAAACTCACTTCTGATCTAGCATCGCCCTTGGACACAATATATAAAAATTGGTCGTGGTGCTCTATATAACCATTCAGAACTTGAAATAATAGCATCGCTCTTAAACAGAACCTCAAACCTATAAGCTTGTACTTAGGGTTAACGTCCCGGATTTTTATTGAATCCGCTTGAAAAGCTATGTTTGCAGGACTATCAAAGATAATGTAGTCCTTGTAGTTGTCAAAATCGCATCTGTGTTCAAAGATCATCCTTAATATCGCCGAGTCTTAAGTCTTAAAACCCTTAAGAGAAGTTTCTACACCTTACTAATTTTTTAGTTTGTTTCATTTCTTATTTGGGGTTTTAAAAACATACTAGAACTCGACTATCGTTCATCTGATCTTCACCATTCCTTCGGCGGATCGATGAATAATGCTGATTACTAAATATGCCCAGATGGTACAAACCATTAAACGTTATCCGAGGACAGATCAAGTTTTCTTAAAATTTTGGCAACGCCACTCCCGTTCCTACTTTTAATTGCGGTTGTTGAATAACTTTTAAGATTTTGAGCTCATAGTTAAGTTTATGTGCCCAAAATATCAATAATCTCTAAAATTTTCATGGTAATCTTATAATAAATGGCAGAGTTGTAAAGGCTATTAAACAAGAATTAATATTCTTCAAGAACCTCAGGCGAAATCTTTGGCTTGAGATGGTCTACTATAACCAAAGCTCGTTTATAAGTCTTAAAAAAAACATTTGAGATCAATGGGATTCGATGGAATTCATAACCTTAAGTAAACGTAATCGTATGACGCATTCAATAACTAAATGCTTAAACTAACTAAATAACATATTGGTATTGTAAGTTAGTCTAATTGGTTTTGGGATCTGTGCCCACATCTGAAACTGATCCATAAAAATAAATCAGTGCAAACATTTTTTGCATGTTATTTATTAAAACATTAGAGTGGACTTTTCAAAAAATGTTACATTTGCTTTTGTTGTTTGAAATAGCATCTAGGTTCTCGGCCTTAAAATTGGTGCGCCTTTCTTCCAAGGTTCGACTAAAAAACATAGTATTAGACTAGTTCGCGTAGAATCAGACAGACGGACGCACAAAGCTCAATCGACTCAGCTCGTCGTCACCCTGATCAAGAATATATATGGTTTATTGGGTCGGAAATGAATATTTCTATGCGTTGCAAACTTCTGGGCAAAATAACAATACCCTTTGCAAGGGTATAAAAAAACTGTCCTGTCCAAGATTGAGTTAAAGAAGTACAACAGAAAATAGAAATTGGATATTAATAGATAGGCGTGCAATTGCAGAAGTTTTAAAAGTTATTAAAAGTTATTTCGATCCGGCAACGCTACCTATGTAGTGGGTCGAACGAAATATATAAAAATTATCTTCGGGAAACTATGAGGCACATTGTGTTTGGTCGCTGTGCCGAAAAGTTAAAAAAAAAAAAAAAAATTCCCAAATTAATTAAAAACATTGGCTAGAGGAAAGCGATTCCATTTAAAAGCCGTCAGAGAACTGAACCGAACCGAACCGTTTTGATTTGTGGTTTTTGGTTCGGTTCAGCATTACAGAAAGAAAGTCGGTTCGGTTTGCGGTTCGGTTCGCCAGCTGGAATAAACGGTTCGGTTCGGTTCAGAATCGGTTTGCATCCCTGATTTTTTTGATTGAGGTATTTATATTTCACTGATGCTTGAGCGCTTAAAACAAACATGCTTTCTCAAAGAATTTCCACACGTCGCTGAAACCACTTGCTTCAATTTGCGCATATTCTATAAACTATCTTTCTGGACAAGCCCATTTTGTTTTAGATATTGTAAACTAACTTTTCGATGTAGAAGTAAATTGAGAATACAACTTTTTTCATATCACAATGAGTAAAATAATTAAACCGGTGCGGTTTCTACGATGCTACGGTGCCGAATTGACAGCTGGGTGGGTATTTATACTTGTTATCGTATTTTTACGATTACTATTTTACTTACAATGCAGGTCTCTAGTACACAGAGTATATTAAGTTTGTGCAAAGTATGTAACAGCCAGAATGAAGCATCTCCGACCCCATAGCATCAACAGCCGAGTCGATATAGCCATGTCCGTCTGTCAGTCTGTCCGTCTGTCTGTCCGTATGAACGCACAGATCTCAGAGATGGTAAGAGATAAAGGGTTGACATGTATGGGACATATGCTTCTTATGTCTGCAGACAGATCAAGTTTATTTTCAATTTTGGTCATGCCCCCTTCCGCCCCCGCAATATGGAAAAAACGTCATATCTCCCACAGTTTTAAAGATAGATCATTCGATCCTTCTGGACATATTTAGTAATCGGGATAACTTATCGGAAGGAATGGTGAAGATCGGCGCTGCTTTCAGATGCTACTGCAGCATCAAAATGTATGCTAAGTGTATAATTTCGTAGGTACAGAGTATGTTATAGTCGGGCTTGACCGACTTTATTTCTTGTTTCCACAAAAAACGTTCGAAATAAAATGCACCCAAATGAACCAAATGTATGCTTGGGCGACTTTGCTTATAAAAATCCCGAAATGGGCTATCCAATTATTGTAAGATTGGCTTACATTAGTAAAATTGAATTTTATTCGCATGCCCATATAATAAAACTTAGTGTTTTTAAGTACTTTGAGTTTTTTGATCTTGGTACGTGGACGCCGGCTCGGTTTATTAGCTCGAATAAGCGGATCGGTTACCGTTTGGTTCGGTTTGACTCAGGATCGGCTTGCATCTCTGAGATAGATATCGATCCGGATTTAAGTAGCTTAAAAGTTGTTATAAAGGGTGATTTTTTATCATCTCTAAGTTAGGTACGGAGACCGCCAAACTGTTTATGCGCTCGAAAAAGTCATTTGCTACGCCAGTAAATCCTAAAATAGTGTGCTGAGCTAGCCAAAAACGCCAAAAATTCAAAATTTGGTAATGTTTGAAGGTACGGTCACACTTTTCTAGCTGTTGTTTGTTTACAAATATAGTTTGTGTGAATTTGAAACCAATATTAACAACAAAAATATGCCGAATATTGGCAATTCATATTTTATTCAATTTCCTTATACAAAAAAAGCCCAAAATTATTCGAAGACATTTTTATCCTCTTTGGCCCGGGCAAGCAACCACACTGTTAGCTTATTCTGCAATGCAGGCTGCTGCTAGAGTAATTCCATTAAGCAAACTGCCCCAAAATTGAAGGGCGAACAGGTTTGCCAAGAGCGGCTGAGGGGGAGCAGGGATACCCACATGCAACTGCTCCAAAAACTGGCCAACCACACCTGCTAGTTTCTGCGACTCTCTTGGCTCCTCCATTCTGCGGTGTTTCCCTCCTTTTTCCTGCCAATATTGCTAAATAAAAATCGGTTGGTTTGGTCATTAAGCATCGCATAACTTACATATAAGCGGTTTTCTCTTTCTCATGGTAGCGCTTTCTTACGCTCACACTTTTTGTCGGACATTTTCTCTTCTACCGACCGTCTAAATAAAGAATTTAATTAGTTTGGGAGCCCAAACAAAACTCAAACAGCTGTTCAATATCATCCACACATGGAGAAAGAGTGGCAACGCCACGTCGTCCGTGGGGATATTACTATCCCGTTGTTTGCTTGTCTCCGTACACAACGTAAGACGGCTGCCGGCAAACTTTTTGCGAACGGTTTTACAGTGTTTTTTTTTTGTATGGAATTTGTCGTTTCGGAGCGCTTTTCTGCGCTCTCCGTACCTTTCATTAAACATTTATTTATATAGATAGTTCTATCGACTCAAATAAATATTTCAAATTTTTTTCCCCCAATTTGATGTAATCTTTTTTTAATCGAATCCGAAAGTTCTTAAAAATCGCCCTGTAGCTATGATTTGGGAAGTTTTTGTGGTTTGAACATATGTAGTTCGACACTTTCCCAGTTCAAACCTGGTTGAGCAAGCTGGGACGAGTTGAATTGTTAATATCGATTTGTAGCCGGTGAGGTAAATTTGTACAAATAACTGTCACAGCTAATCATATTGTGTGTTATTTTAATTTTTAGTTTGCTGTTTGACCGAATACGCAGTGAACGTAGTAATACCAATTCAACTGGCGCAGATAATAATCAATCAAACCGCACATCCACATCCTCCAGCGGTGTTCTTGCTGGAAGTAGTAGCTTGTCTGCACAAATTTCGTCTGTTAATGCTGACCGTGAGGCTTTTAGCCGTTGGCGCGACCGCCAGTACTACGGCCCCCGTCGCTGGATTAGTAAAGATGATTACTCATGGGAAAAGGATGCTGGTAATAATAAAGAGATTTGGTGTTTATTGTCCGTTTTTAAGCACATTTTATTTATTTATTTTAGATTCAAAAAAAAAAGGAACCAGCTTCAATGCTTTCCCCAATCTGGATTTCGGAGGAACTACAACCATGGCCGGACAAAGGCTCAATTCGATTTAAAACAATTGTAGCTTTGTATTCTGAATTTATTGCATTGTCTGAAAGTGGAGATTTGCATCAATGGCGATGGTCTGAATCTGAGCCTTACAAATCTGACGTGAGTAACCTAGTTAACCTAGCTTAAGCACACATACAATAATACGGTAGCCAATAGATTCATTTTAAGACCGAATCAGCATTACTGACTAATGTATGTATACAGATAACTGCTGCGGGGGATGAAAATTATTCCATGTAAATTAAGGCCGCGCGGCCTTAAGTAAGCGCAATCGCTTTAATATGCTTACATTGTGGTTTGTGTTCCTCGCCCTCTTAAGCTCCCCTTTTGCGGCACTATTGTTAGTTACTTCACAAGGGAAAAATAACATAGAGGCCTTCACTACATTTTTATAATGTACTACTGTGAGCAAAAAGTAAGGTGTAAGGGTCAATTTAAACTTCGCGGGCCTAACAATTCGGGCAGGTTTTTTTTTTTCTTGAGTTGGCAGGACTGTTGATGGCATCTGTGCCAAATTTCATGTGAATGTCATTATCAGTAATATATTTACGCTTGTGTTTTCCAAACGACCAAGAGTGCATTTTTCGATTTTTACAATGTCTGAGCAGAGAAGTGCCATCAAATTTTGTTTGCGGAATGAAATTTCGGCTGCGGAAACGTTGAGGATGTTGCGGAAGGCCTTTGGTGATTCTACCATGTCACAAAAAAATGTTTATAAGTGGTACAAAGACTTCAAAGAGGGTCGAGAACGTGTGGATGACTTGGAGCGCTCCGGACGACCATCGACGTCAACAGATGACCAACACGTCAATGAAGTGGAGGAATTAGTGCGCAAAAATCGTCGGTTGACTGTTAGAGACCTTACTGATATGATCGGAATATCAGAAGGATCTGTGAAAACCATTTTGAAAGACCATTTGATTTGACTCAAGAGACCACTTCGGGGAACGCGTTTCGAGTCGATTGAGGAGATAAAAGCAAAATCGAAGAAAGCGCTGATGGCTATACCGGAAAGGGACTATTTGGCATGTTTCGAGGATTGGAAAAAACGTTGGCATAAGTGTATTTTATCGGGAGGGGATTACTTTAAAGGGGATGAAATTGATTTAGAAGAATAAATAAAGATTTTTCGTTCTACAAACAAACCTTACTTTTTGCCCACAGTAGTATACCAGAGGTACGAGTACATTCAGATTGTGCAAAAGTATGTAACAGCCAGAAGGAAGCATCTGCGACCCAATAAAGTATATATATTCTTGATCAGCATCAACAGCCGAGTCGATATAGCCATGTCCGTCTGTATGTCCGTATGAACGCACAGATCTCACTGATTGTTAGAGATAGAGGTTTGGCGTGTTAGGGACAAACACTTCTTATACTTGCAGGCAGACCAAGTTTATTTTCAAGGTCATTGGTCGGAGATGCTTTCTTCTGCCTGTTGCAAACATTTGTACAAACTTAATACCCTGTGTACGTTTAGCACAGAGTTTAATAAAAACAATTAAATTTAACAGCCCCAGCCAGACTTATGCAAGCGGTTATGCGAAGGTCTCTACATATTTCTGGGTCACACCCGTATGTGTCCATAATGACCAATATCTTAAAACCCATTGCAAGAATATTATATATTATATACTTAATATTAACAGTAAATTAAAATACCTAGTAATTGCAATTGTTTTGGTACACGACTATTTGATCATAAAACAACAACGAATGAAAATTTTTCAAATCCAGCAGACCAATCATCCGTAGAAGTGAATTTCGGTACATGGTTTCTATTAGCCATATTTGAGTCGATTTTGGTCGATTTTTTTGCTAGCGCATTGGATTTCGATAAATTTGGTCTTTGATGGTATGTGGTGTTCGCAGAGTGCGCGGGTTCCGCTCGGTCTTTTATTCCATCAGTATCCTCAAATAACTTCACAGTACGATACGCAAAAGTTTCGGGTGATTTCCAGTGGCAAAATCCGAAAGATTTCACTTTCCATAATTGCAAACAACTTTGGACCCAGTAATGTACTATATATATCATAAATCATTAATGTCACTTGTCAGTCAAACAGCTGCCAAGGTAGAGTGGATTGCTTTAATAGTTCTCGAAAACTATTGTGTTCAATACGTGTACCATAACAATTGCGACTACAAGGTAGTTTAACTTTATATTTAATTGTCTGTAAATTCTATTTTATTTTAGGCGGACAATATTTATCATCCAAAATCTCTGACTCTTAACATTAACGAAGGCGTTCAGCTGATTTCAGCTAATTTTATACGATGTTCAGTGGTGACAGAAACCAATCGCGTAGCCACTTGGATGGACGAACAGCTTGGATATTTAGGAGCAAAATTAGAGCATTCCACTTGTATTTTTAATGAGTTTGTCGTGGATCCAATTTCAACTATCCACGTTTGTTCTTTGTACACAGCGGTCAGAACGGAAAACAATAACATTTATTGGTGGGGAGTTCTTCCTTTCGATCAACGTCGTTATTTATGGGACAAGTTTCGGACTAAAACCAAAAAACCCTTCAAGGTGGTTGCCGCGGATATCAACGTGGGCGCCCAAGTTATTATGAAGAAATGTCCTATTTATCAAACTGGGTCAGTTGGATTCACGTGTACCAATGGAATACCGAAAGTTGGACAGCTCTTGAATTCGGTTTGGGATTTTACCGATGTATGTCGCATGAAAATTATAAATATTGGCACAAACTTGGTGTCAGATAAGGGCCAAACAGCTGGAATTTCCACAAATGCACTTGGAACACTGGCTGACAAAGATTTGGCAAAGACGACACTTGTGCAAATTACTAGCACCAGTACTAAGAGTGGACAAATGAGTTCAACAAGCAAGGAATCAACAGATCGCATTGACATGCCTCCTCCCCCTTCGCCGGCGTCGAGTACTTGCAGCGATACAGGAAGTGTTACATCTCATAAGCGCACCAAGCGAATGGCTGCCAAAGAAGATAGCAACAGCACCCAAGAAGGAAGAAAAGACGAGGATTTGTGGCAGTTGAAGGACGTGGTTTTTGTTGAGGATAAAGTAGGTCCCATCGGAAAAGTACTCAAGGTCGATGGCGACTTTGTAGCCGTGCGGTTTCCGGCACTAAGTGGTAATTGCAACCCGGGTCAAGGTGCCAAAGATGAAGGTAAAGAAGATGACTGGCAACAATGCCGCCTGCTTCGTCGTGAAGATGTGCAAGTGTATCGGACAGCCATGTCAACACGAGGCCCCGACTGGTTACAGAAACAACCAAAGAAAATTAATGTCGGTGCAGATGCAGTCGGCGCCCAATTACTTACCATAGCAGTGGATATGCGTGGCATTCATGTGGTAAAAAAAGTGGTTGGAAAAGTACATTACAGCTTGTATAATTTGTACAATAGCAAGCAGGAGCAAAACTGTCAGTTTCCCACAGATTGTGCAACGTTTATTGGGGCATCTGCAAGCAATATTTCGATGTCATGCAACAATGATAGCAGCGGAAATAGCAGTACGATTGTGCTAAGGGATGGCAACGGTGCCCTATATCCATTGGCCAAAGACTGCATTGGCTCCATAAAGGACCCGCAATGGTTTGATTTGCCACCGGTAAAATCGGTAACTATGACAACAATATCACTGCCTCCGACAGTTTCTTGCGTCAATCTCAAATCTAAAGTATGTATGACAGCTCTGCTCTTCGATACGCAGAAACTTATGCCCCACATACTACGCTGTGATGTAAAGAACAGCTTTGCTGCATTAACACGGCTCGAGAAGGAAGACCGACATGATACAGTTGCGGTTGTCGAAGAACGGTGCGATGGTGGTCGTAACATATTCCATGCTTGTGTTATTATGTGTGCTCCAACCTCCAACAAGGACTTGCATACACCGGATGCGCCCAGCAGTGGCAGTGATAAAAAATCTCTTGCGATGGGTATTTCAGTGACACGCGCTGCCACATCATCATCGACATATGCCAGTGGTAGCAGCGCTTTTGGAGGAGGCAATGATAGTAGCTCCAGTTTTGCCGCAGTGTCTGCAGGAGTTAGTGCTCCGTCTGCTTCTTCTCCTTCTTCTTCTCCTGCCGCATCTTCATTAAATAGAGAAAATCGTATAAGTCTGCGAGATATGATGCACAGACTGATCAACACCGATCAGTCTCCAGATCAAAACAGTCTGCCACCAACGCCTAGCGCAAATGAGGACCACGCTTATGTCCCCTGGCCTACTGAGGGGGCTTCTGCCTCTAGTAACCTTACCACGGCCGACGTCATTGAAGATGATGTCTCCAAGGCAATTCCTTCATCCTCGCTGGGTCCTATTTTGTCTAATATTAAATTAAGTACCCCAAATTACACATTCGATCTGCTGCAACGCCGGGAACATGCAATCTTGATCTTACAGCAGATGTGTGCTAGCGCTGCGCTTCGACCTTATCTTTGCCAGATGCTTAGCGCTAAAGATGCGCAGGGCCAGACTGCTTTTATGCTCTCAGTATCATGTCGTGCGTATGAAGCTGGTATCATACTTTTAAACACAATCCTTATGCTGTCAGACCTAGACTCCCAACTTAAGGATGCCATGATCTTTCCAAGTGGCTCGCCAGCTGATCAGTCGCCGTTGCATGTGATCTGTTACAACGATACCTGCTCGTTTACTTGGACTGGCGCTGATCATATAAATCAAAACATTTTTGAGTGCAAAACATGCGGTCTTACTGGTTCTCTCTGCTGTTGTACAGAGTGTGCTCGTGTCTGCCATAAGGGGCACGATTGCAAATTGAAACGCACAGCACCGACTGCCTATTGTGACTGCTGGGAAAAGTGCAAGTGCAAGGCCCTGATCGCTGGAAATCTCACAAAGCGATTCGCGTTACTATGCAAATTGGTTTCCTGTACGGACTTGGTGGGCAAATTTAACTCGAAAGGTGAATCCATATTGCTCTTTCTTATACAAACTGTGGGTAGGCAGATAGTGGAGCAACGTCAGTATCGGTTTAATGTTCGGGTTCGCAATGTGGGTAATAGCACGACGAGCGCAAATAGCAACACTGCAGGAATTTCAACCCGGAAATCGTCCTCCGTTGACATGGAGACTGACATGCCAGACCACGACCTCGAACCTCCGAAATTTGCTAGAAAAGCCCTTGAACGGCTTTTAATTGACTGGAATGCAGTGCGTTCTATGATCATGAGCGGAGCAGAGATGAACGAAGCAAATGTTCAGAATCCTACAGGCAACATTTCTGAAAGCTCCAACTCTGATGGTTTCAATGCTTTCATTCAAACTCAGCACGGGTCCACACTGCTCGACAAGTTCACACACAGCCTTATTGTAAAATGTACGGGAGACCATTTAGATACTTTGCTACTCACACTGGTGCGAGAGTTGCAAAACGATGGAGTTGCTCATAGATGCAAGGAGGCAGAGGATGTGGCACGACGATTTGTTCGTTCTGTAGCTCGTGTCTTCGTTATATTTAACTTGGAAAAACAACCAAACCCAGAAAAACGCAAAACACATACTTCTTGCAACAAATATGTTCAAAGCTGTGTGAAAGTGTTCCAAACACTACATAAAATATCCATCGAGGAATTGTGCGAGGTGTCTGAAGCTTTAATTGCACCAGTACGTTTGGGAGTAGTGCGACCCACTGCTCCATTTACAATGTCATCATCCAATCTTGATGTAAGTAAGCCATGCAGCACCACCCGTATTATTATTTAATTATTTTTTATAACATATGCCAATTTTTATTTACAGAACTCTGACGATTTGTTTAGCGTTGAACCGTTGGCACCCTCTAATATAGAGCCATCGTCTGACCAGATAGTAGGACATGATGCAAGCAATGACCAGACCGCCAGTTTCAATAACCAACAGAATTATGAAGTAGTGGCTATTGATAGTAAGTTTTGCAAGATTTGGTATTTTTATAACACATTTTCTTTATAACTCCCCAATCTTTATTAGCGCTACGTGATGCTTCTGAGTCCGAGGAAGTCACAAATCGAGAAACCAATTCCCACAGTCAAGATGAAGAAATGATTGAAAACCAGAGAAATGAGGATGGGTTGCAGGATGATGAAAGCGATAACGATTTTACATTCAACGATGCCGAAACTGAGTCAGACTCTGATGACAACCAAAGCAATCAGGACGCGCAGCGGAGCGTTCAAACGGGGGCCACCGTGGGCTCAGAAACAGGTGACTTAATTTTTGTTTTACTCATTATTTATTACTCATCATCGAGAGCGAACAAGCTAACTTTGAATATTTATTGTTGATGATTTTTTCAACATTAGTTTATCTTATGTGAAGTTTTGCCAGTTCTTGAACATTGGGCCTTAAATTCCAGGGATGCAAACCACTCGAATATAAGTACTAGTGCGGTTCAGTGGTTCACACAGTTTCTAAACTGCCGGTTCGATTCATTACATGGTTTTTAAACCTTACAGCACCGCGGTTTCAGTTCGATTCTGGTTCGGTTCAGTGGTTCACCAAGGCACGTTATGAAATATTATGATTTCTACAACAAACAAAATTACACTTTTCTCACCTCCTTGATAAAAAATTCTGGTTCAGTTTGGTCCACCGACTACAAAACTGGTCTCGGTTTGGCTCCATCAGATTTTATTTTAAAAATACAGCGGAAAATACGTTTTACATGTTTTTTTTGCTTTGAAAAAATTATGGAGATCACACAGCAAAAATTTCTGGGTTTATGAGTCTAATGCGACAGAACACATATCAGTGCAGCCTAAAAAATCAAGCGAGCAGCATCAGCAAGCCCGAAGGTGCCCAAATTGGCCTTTGAAGAGAGTTATTCCTTCCCTTCTGTTTTTATAAATTTCGTTGCATTTATATCAGCTTGATGGAAAAGTACAGGTGGTTAATCCCGAAAAAATGAATTAAAATGTATGTCAGACCAACTAGATTCATACACGAATTAATTATAGGAAATATAAGACTACGTGATCTAACATAGACCTTAAGCTTAAGGTAAGCTATTTAAATTTTTTTTCCCATTTTTTTTTTTAAATAAATGCCTAAAATGTTAAGAATATTGTGTCAAAATTTGAAGTCGATTGGAGCAAAATTGATCAAGTTACGAGTATTTTTATACCTGTCGCATTTCAGGTACCGTACAAATTTTGTAGTGTTCAAAACTTTAAAGCGCTTTTCCCACAACTCACGTTTTCAAAGTCGGTGCCCCTCATACATAAAAACTACTGAACCGATCATTTTGAACACTATTTCTGAACATAATTTACGAGGAAACGCTGTCGAGTTTTTTTTTTCAAATTTGTTAATAATTTTTATTTTACAAAAACAAATTAGCCGAATTTAAAAAAAAAAAACGTTTTTTTCACTTCAAAATTTTCAAAAAAAGTGAAAAATTAAAATTTCGAAAAAAAACTCGACAGCGTTACCTGGGGAAAACTATTATCTAACGAATAAACTTTGGTTTTTTGATTTCGGATGATCCAGCACCAAGTTATGAGGGGCACCGCAATTCACCTTTTTTCCGAGAGACTTCCGAATATTTGCTGCCACGGCAATGTTTTTTAATATTTCTTCGTGAAAATTTTATACAACATTCTATAAATGTCATACTTGAATGAGCTTTTAGTTTTAATAAAGAGATTTTAACTATGTCGTCACAAAAAATTCACAAAAAAGTGCATTTTTTTCGTGCGAATTAAGCGAATTTCCAATTACAAACTGGCTGGTGTGAAAAATCCCAATTGAAAATTTAATGGAAGGGAAATATACCAAGCAAAATTTTTAATGCAAGGGAAATATCCAAAGCAAAATTTTAATGGAAGGGAAATAAATAATATAATTGACTTAAAGCTTGAATTTTTAATGAGTTCTAAATTTTAATGCAAAAATTAAATTAAAGCTCAATAGATTTGAAAAAACAATATAAACAAATTTCAACAGGATTGAATTGTAATTGAAGCATATAATTAATTTAAATCAAATAATTAATTAGTACTTGATTATGTGGATATGTTAAAAGATTTAATGGAAAAAAAATTTTAATCAGCATTCTCAGCTCTGTCCAGTATGTAGGCCTCGCCGTAGATACATAGTCGAGTTTGTTTGATCCGTGCGTGGGTGCTCTATAAAGTTGTGTCGCTTTGGGATTAGTCAGTCTCAAAGACCATAGAATTTAACAAGATAAGTAACACAGTACGTTCAAATGCCACAGGGTAGAGAAGCAAGCGAATTTAAGCGCTCTGAAAGAGTACTCTGTTCTATTTTTAGTTTTTTTTTTCCGATTAAGCAGAGTGAGAGCACGCGGAGAGAGTCGCCATACGCATAGCTCACAAACAATGTACAATCAAAACTCCACAGAATAATCCTGAATGTAGGGGGGTTGACTTCCTTCAGATGGGTTGCTTAAGAGTTGAATTTGTGAGGGGTTGCGTGTGGCGAGCTCGGGTGGTTGACCAATGAAACACTTTGTTCAACTTCAGTAAATTATATTTCACGATATGGCACAGAAAGACTTCTTATATACTTTAAGGCATTGAGCGAACTAAAACTATGTGGGGTACAAAATCTTAGCCTAGCTAAAGTCTAGGTCCCAGAGAGAGGTGAAAGCTCTTTGGTGAGATTCTTGAAACAACTTCTGCCGCTGCCTACTTTCGACTCAAATAATCCACTTACACAATTTTGGATGACATTCACTTGTTCGGACGTTACTAATCTTGTTAAGTTCTATGGGCTTTGGTCTTTCTCAAGCCACAGTGGGGACGTTTCGAATTTTAGTCCCCCGCAGCGAATCGAGGGAGACAATACACCGGTGACAGATTGATATTGCCTAGTTTAGATTCTACTCATATAGAAGTGGCTTTTATGTAGTTATCCGGAAATCCCGATAGTGGATAATTTTTTATGCGGCTTTGGACTAGAATGCCACCTCCATAATGGCCTTTACCGTCTGGGTGATTTGTGCCGAAAAACGCATAATTGAAAATTATATCGGTGCGTCAGATGAGTTTCCTCGAGAAGCATTATGTCGATTTCATTGTCTTGGAGAAATTTGGAATTTGCGAAGCGAGCATTTGATTGAGAGTACCTTGTGTTCACATTTGTGCTTGAATTGCCCTTTGCTTATATAAAATAAAATCTTTAAAATCCATACAATCAATAAAATCCTTCCTTTGCTGTGTTGTGCAGCTTTCCGCATGCCACACAAACAGATCGGAAAGCGCAGTAGGCTTTAGTGTGTCCAAATTCTTGCCAATTGATCAATCGCAAGATAGGTGAGGCTCCTCTACAATTACTCTGCTGTGTAATAAGAAAGGCAGTGCACTACGTTTATTTTTGGGAGCTTGGCTTAACTTTGAATAGTAGCTGCGGTGTTTTGTCCCTGTTAAGTGTATTAGGGACTTGACCTTGAATCCCTTTTCTTGCAAGGCGAAAACGACTTCTGTTGCAGGTACACTTGATTCAATACCTTTGATTTCTACTTGTAGGCCTTTGCTCCTTTTTAGTTGATAGGTTTAGTGGCTTTTATGTTCAGCTCTCAGGCATATTTCGACAACGCGATCATTTTTATCGATGTTTACTTGGAGCTTTGATTCGCGTATGTAGCCTTTGCTGATGGATGACACATAAAAGTTGTTGTTTCCTATTAGCGAAACAAGCTTTGTAACTAGGGCCAGATTGGTTGAGGATTTGGTTTTGCGGCTTTTGGAGCATTTTCCTCAAACTCACAATCAGACTGTTAGAAAAGAATTTTGAACCTATTCCCGTCGAGGAGATCTTTGTCTACAGGTTTTGCATTTGTTTTGTTACTTTTTGCGTTTTGCCCTTTGGTATGTTTTGCGGGCTTAGTTTTCGTTTGTGAATTTGTACATAGCGATCGATGCCAGTCTGCACATATGTGCGGGTGGTAGGTGTTGCTATTCCTTGCGTATTTTTATTTTTTTTTTATAAAGCTGAAAGCAGGAAAAGTGTGGGACTTGGAGCCACCTCACCCACTAAAACCACCCCTTTTCTCCGTTCCCTTCTTCACGAAACCACCGCTAGGTATTACTTCGCGAGGGGATGGCATGAAGGCCTCGGATATCTAGTGATTGAAATTGTATTGTGCAGCTCTTTCTCCGCGACGCAAGGATTGGATGACCTCTGCAGCCATATTGCTTAATGCAGCCCAATTATTTTGCGAGCTAAGTAGGATATCCATCAAGTCAGTGACTATGAATGACCTCCAAATGCCTAGGCTTAGCTCTTCCCGTTCCGCAGAGAATCTAGAACAGACAAAAACAAAAACGTGTTCAGCGTCTTCTATGCTCCGCGCACAGTGTGTGCAAAACGGATCAGTTTTATGCTTGAAGTCATATAGGTATGACTTTAGGCATCCGTGTCCCGTCGGTAGTTGTGTCAGATAAAAGTCTGTTTGTCCGTGAGTCCTGCTCACCCATTGCCTAGTGTCCGGGATTAATCTCCTTGTCCACCTTGCGTTGGGGGCAGTTCTCCATCTTTCTTGCCATGTTGCCATAGAAGTGGCTCTACGGTCAGCCGGCAGTTCTTGGCTCGCGCACTCTGCCGCTAGCAGATCAAGTGGGACCATCCCAGCCAGCACAAAGGCGGCGTTCTCCGATACAGTCCGATAGGCGCAAAGGACACGCAGCGCGCCTTTGCGGTATGCAGATATACATCCTCGGCCTTAGGATTCACTTGCCATTGCCGGTGCCCATATCGGTGCAGCGTATAGTATAATGGACCTGATTACTCTGACTATTAGTGCTCTGCTGTGTTGACGTGGCCCTCCGGTACCGCAGCCGCAGTATTGCGTCATATATGATGTTCCACAGTGTGGGTCCCAGCACTGCGGTACCCCACCCGTAACGACCTGTTGGCGTCAAGCAGCTGATGTGTCGTACATGAGGATCCGATTCTTAAAGTAGCTGCATATTGTGCTGTTCAGGTACTCCGATATCCCTAGATGGTTCAAGGCATTTACAATGCTTTCCCAGCTAGCCTGTGTTGAAAGCATTGCGCACATCTAGCGTCACCACCAGGCAGTACTGCTTTGAGCCTCCTTTCTATCGGGTGCCTGCTGTGGCGCTTTGCGCTATGCAGGTTAGTGCTCCTTTGGCATCCAGTGTGCTGCGGTTTTTGCGAAACCCAAACTGTAGGCTGGATAGCCCCCTGTACTCTTCCAGCTCTGCCTCCAGGCGATTGCACAGGATGCGCTCAAAGAGCTTTCCTACCACGTTGAGCATGCAGAGAGGTCTACAGGCAGTAAGATCCTCTGAGGGTGAAGCGCTTTTAGGGATTAGTACCAACCTCTGAAGTTTCCACAAGTCGGGGAAGTGGCGCTGCTGCATGCACTTGTTAAATAGCCTTGCAAATACAGGGGTATGATCCGCAGTTATTATTTTAAGTGCTCTGGTAGGTATGCCATCCGGTCCTGGGGCTTTGTCGGCGTGGATGCGCTTGAGTGCCACCAGGATCTCAGCCTCATCAGCCGGCCTGCCTACCGGGGCAGGTACAGGTGAAGCGGCAAGATGGGTCGTAGGTTGCGAAGAAAACAAGGAGATTTGGACACTTGGGACTCGGACGTTTCCTCAGCTTTCCCATCACTTTTTTATGGGCCGTCCCAAATAGTTCCTCCGCTTTGCTTGCCTTTATGGCCTTCGTCAGGACTGCACTTTTTAGCCCATATCCCATCACTAGCTCTTGGTGGTTTGCCGTGCCACGTGCTCTCTTCTGCCGGCGTCTGGCGTTTAGGCATTCGATTCGTGCCGTTCCTATGGAGCTGTTTCACCACTATACCAGCTTCCGGCGGCATCCTTGATTTCCCGCACCATCGTCGCACCACACGCTATTTTTATTGCCATGGCAATCTCGTTTGCAGATTCCTCTTCACGTTCGCTAAGGTGGGAGTCAAGGTCTTCCGTCATTGCTCGTAGGGCTTCCGTACTAAGCGTTTTGGGGCACCAGCTTATGAAGCTAGATGCTGCACTTCGTACTTCCAACTGGCTGCCAGTGTCGAAGACAATGGCCATGTGGTCGCTGTGCGTATAGGCGTCCGACACCTTCCATGACTCGGCTCGTATAGTGTTTGGTGTGGCAAAGGTGATGTCAATGATTGACTCTCTACCGGCTTTGGAGTACGTCTGCTTCGCTCCTGTGTTGAGTAGCCCCACGTTGAGCGATGTAAAGGCATCTAGGAGGATGCTTCCCCTCGGGCTTGTGACACTGCTGCCCCACTCTACAGCCCACGCGTTGAAATCGCCCGCTATGATCGCTGGTGCGTTAGCTCTCGCATCCACTACGATGTCATCAATGATCTTGGCGAAGTCACTGATCTGGACACTAGGGGCGATGTAGCAACTGTTGATGTTGATGCTCCCGCATTTAGCCCTGACATATCCGGGCCTGACTAGCCGCTGCATTAGGTGCCGAGCAGGCTCGCCACAGCTCAAAATCGCGGCTCCTTTGTCCTTGTTCTGCAACCATGCTCCGTCATATTTAGCACTGTACGGCTCGCTGAGGATGGCAACGTCAATTTGGAGTTCCCGGACCGTCTGAGAGAGGACGTCCTGGGCCGCCCTGCAGTGGTTCAAATTTAGTTGGAGGAACTTAATTTGAACACTTTTAAGCGCCTTCAGGTATGACGGGCAAGAACTGCTGAGCGTGTTGTGTCCCGTGTTCTGCATAGGCTGGGAATAGGGTGGGAGCCTGCAACATATGATGCAGCTTGCCTCCTTGTTGCACCCTTTCGATAGGTGACCCTCGTCGCCGCAGTTGAAGCACCGCTTGTACGCGTCGTGCCTGCTTCTGCATCATGCAGCTGTGTGCCCAAAATCTAGGCACTTGTAACATCTTCTGGGGGTGATTTTTTGGCGGATTCGGCACACTGCCCATCCGATGCGCCCCTTGCTTGCCTGAAGCAGACTATCTGCGGCTTCTTTAGGCACCACTATTGTCGTTATTTGCGGAGGTCAGATTAGGGAGGTCAGATTCCACTAGGGTGAACATGGCCTGAAGTACGTCGTCTGCGGTTCTCCACTCTGGAATATCCCTGATCTCCAGAGGAACCTGTTCGGAGATCGTCTTAATGCTGAGTCGCCTAGGACCACTTGCATAGCCTGGTGCAGTTTGGCGGTAGCTTGATCTGCAGATTTTTCCATCTAAAGCAGGACTTCTCCCGCGGCGGTACGTGTGATTCCCCGAACACTCTCTGAACTGCTGGAGCCCAAGGTCAGTCTGTACGGATTTAAGGATCCTAGCATTCGCCTTTATTTTGCCTTTTACCTTTTGCCACTTTACGTGGCTGGTCGGCTCTTCGGTCGGATTCACGTTTGCGTGCATGGTCTTCTCGGTGTAGGCCCTATGGGGTCCTTCTTACTGGGATTCTTCTTGCTTTTGGGGTACTAGTTAGTCCCCTTGTTGGCGTCCATTTTTGGTCCACCACGCGGGCCTTTAGAGGCTGGTGATGTCTGGGACGCCTTCTCTGCCTTTTCCCACGCTGTGTTCGGGACACTGGTAATATCCGTGCCTGTGTTATCCTGTTTGCCCGTAGGGTCTGGTGTTGTCTGGGACTCCTTTTCAGCTGTTCCGCTCATCGTGATGTCAACATCGCCCTGTTTGCACTTCGGGCAACTACCCGGTGACAGGGTTGACATGTCTAGATGATTGCTCACCGCCACCTGGATCTCTTTCATCCTAATCAAAAAATCCTTCGTGGCTTGGTTGATGTGCCTCACTGCTGGCTTCTTTTCTGTGACGAGAAAGATGATCTCATCCAGGATGGAACCAAGCTCGATCATCTGAGCCTTAGATGAAGTGGAGTGACCCTTGGGCTTCTTTGGGGGAGTTTTCCTTTCCGTGCTGGTCGGACTGCTGGTTCTTGCATGGTTCATTTTTGGGGTCTCGTTCTCTTCGCTTACTGCTGCAAAAGTAAAAACGCCTCCGTGAGCAGCTGGTGGTGCCGAATGTGGCGCCAGTGGCGGGGACCTAGGCATCAGAGAACGTCAAGGGTGGCACTTTTTGGCACCCGAATCACACTTATACAACTTTGAGTGCTTTTCGCACTCACAAACAGCCAGAAAAGTATAAAACACCCACACGCTCAAAGCCCTTTACGTGTTTCGTGTGTTTGCATTTCGTCACTCACTCACACAGTAAGCGTCGTTTCTATTTCACCAGCCACCCAACATTTTTTCGTACATATGTAAGTGAACGACACAGAACACTCAAAACAAATGTGCGAAAAGCACCGATAGATCAAAAAGAGCAATGCGCAATAATGCGCTGTGAGCGAAACGAACTTGTTTTACAGTTATGATTTCGAGTGTCGTGTCTGCATGAACAGCGCATTTAGCAGTGATCGCTGGTTTGTTTTTTAGTCGCTCATTTCTTATTTTAATATGAATCACTAAAGACGGCATTTACTTATAATTTTTAATAGAACTTGTATTATTTTAAATTCACAAAAAACCCAAACATACTAGTCTAAGATTAAAATTTATCCAAAAGGAAAACAAATGACGACTGAATGATCTGTTCCTTTAATTTTATAAGCGATCTCAAATACATATAAAATATGTAATTACTTTGTTGTAAAAATAAAAGTTCAATACATATAACACGCAATGAAGCAGCAAAACACCGCAATTTATTTTCGTTTTACATAGATGTATGAAGCTACTGCAAGAATAACAACAACACACATGTCTTTCACACATTTTTTGTCTCAATTTTTGTGCTTTCGACTCCACTCACTCCTTTTGCTTCAGTATTTGTGATCAGCCTCATCTCATGTATACATGCAGAAAAAGAGGAAACTCAGTTTGCGCTTCTGCGTAAGAGCATGTTGGAAATTTTCAAAACAAGGCAACAAGCCTTGTTTGCAGTGCCGATAACACTCTAAGTTTCGCAAACGCACTACAGTTTCGGGTGCACTTATTGTTCGGGTGTACCCTTGCCGTTCTCTGCTAGGCATCTTTGCGCTATTGGCAAACGGGTCCAAAGCTGGGTTGCTTTGTCCGCTACGACGGCCAAGTGTGCCACCGTCGTAATAGTCTTCTTCGAAATAAGGTCTGGGGCCTCCAGAATCCTTGCCCCTGCCGTGGTGCAATCCCCGGGTGGATTTTCACATTAGTGATTGCCACCTGGAGTAGTTATGTTATTAGTAGCCATTTGTTAGAAATCATGTTTGGTTTGTTTGTTTTGCATTTTATACCTCTTGCCAGGGTTAAAGGACTGCCGGCCGACTCGGCACAGACGCAGACCATGAAGCCGCTCAATGTGAGACAGACGCTTCATGGATTTTAGTGATTTGGTTGTTGCTGCCGGCCGATGCGGCTCAGACGCAGCCCAGCAAGCCGCTCACTGTGAGTCAGACACTTGCTGGTTCTGCCCGACATTCATAAGCAGTGTGAATAGTGAATGGCATTCTGTAATAGGGCGCCAGCGGTGGCCATAGGTTTCCTTATGACGTTTGACCGGTAGGAGCTATGCCGCTCCTATTCGGCCACCAGAGCCTCTCCTTTTGGGTACGCCGCAGGAGCGGGTGGGGTTGGCTTGGTCAGTTCAATGACCTTATGTACCATTTGGCACCCATTAACAATTGGAAGAGTAAGGGTATTCCCTTTGGTTCCTCCAGTGTAAAAGACCGCCAGTTCAATTCCATCCGTATTATGCTACTTCGGCCCAGCTAAATATTTCCTACTTTATTATACCCGTTACTCGTAGAGTAAAAAGGGTATACTAAAGTCGTGCAAATGTATGTAACAGGCAGAAGGAAGCATCTCCTATATCATAAAGTATATATATTCTTGATCAGCATCAACAGCCGAGTCGATATAGCCATGTCCGTCCGTCCGTCCGTCCGTCTGTATGAACACCTAGATCTCAGAGACTAGAAGAGCTAGAGCATCCAAATTTTATACGTAAGCTAGTATTGTCTGTAGGCAGATCAAGTTTGCTTCAAATTTTGACCACGCCCCCTCCCGCCCCCGCAATAAAAAATATTGAATAACTCCCACAATTTTTAAGATATCGTGCTCAGATTTTGCAGTGTAGTCCATGTGGCCAATATCTACAATCTCACAAATTTTCAAAAGGATCGGATAATAAATGGCCGAGTTAAAAAAATGTTGCATACTTATCCGAGCTGAGCTGAGTAACGGGTATTTCGAAGTCGGGCAGGGCCGACTTTAACTTACGCTCTCGTTTTTTTTTAGAGCGAAGCTCTTTTACGGACGGTAGACTGGGGGGTAAATCCAGAAAACGATTGTCTTTACGACAGATTTCTTTGGCTACGCTTTTGACTTTGCAAAGTCAGCAGGGTTTGTGTGTGAGCTCACTCAGTGCGTGCCTGTACATGTATGTATGCAACTTTCATGTATGCAGCAAATTATATGAGCCCTCTTTTTCTCCCGCATTGGCACTTTCTGCTGCCGACGCGTTCGTTTTTTTCGTTTGTTGTTGTTAATGTTGGCATTGTTAGCGGACTACTTTTTGCCGACGAGACCACCTAATATTATTGCCTCATGTTTCTGCTTACACTGGAGTCCGCTAACCAGTGTTGCCAATTTAACTATTTTCGCACCAGATCTAGGTATTTTGTAAGGTCGAAAGCCAGAATGTCTGTGCAAGAAAGCGATAGCAGTACGTGCGGCACATAGACAGAGAGGGACGGAAGCAACCTTTAAATGCGCTCTCAGGTTGTGTTCGGTTGGGAGAAGAGAGAAACACATTTGCTTTTGATTTTTCTGTCTATGTCTTTTGCCACCCGTTTTGCAGAGACCGCTTGCTCAAAAGATCTTTTTGTGTGTGTATGGACTAGTGGACGTTTGTGTTTGAGCTCACTTAATGCGTGCGTGCAGTGAAGATTGACCGTGCTCTTCTTATTGTATGTTGACAAATATGTGCGAGCGAGATGTAAAAACTTTTAAAATGCTTTTGTTAAAATCGTTTGTTAGTGAGTGTGAGTGAAATGTCAACATTTTCTGTTAAAAATATAAATTGAAGAGTGGCTGCCAAGAGATCAAGTTTTGAATTACGTGTGATTTCATTTGAAGAACAACAAACAAAATAAAAATAATGTTTAATCTCGTTCATTGTCCGATCCGGACTTAAATATCGAATCTGCTCGCGTCCTTAAATGAAAATGAAATTAAGAAGCAAAAGAGACGCAGGCGCCAAGCGGAATATAGAAAACGATTAAATTGTTTTTAAAACAACCAAGTAAGCGGAGTATAACACTATGGACCGGAATCGACGCCAGAAATCTCACCAGAGCACCCACCAGACCTGTCGCTCAACGATCTTCTGAATGCTATTAAGGACATTGGTCGCAATGTTGACACAAAAATCCAACGACTAACGGAGTCAGTCGCAACTAAAGATGATGTAGGCGAAATTAAGGTCCAACTCAATGGAGTATCCCAAAAAAATCGAGTCTCTTGAGCGCGAAAACCAAATGCTTAAAGCGGGAATCGATCAATTGCGCAATGAAAGAAATATTGACCGGAGGGAGGTAACTAAGCTAGTTGACCAGACCAAAGCAAAAAATGTCATCGTAAAGGGATTGAAAAAGGGAAATGCGTTTAAGGAAGAGGTGGAGTCATTCTTACGTGGAAATGGCAGGCATGGCTACGGATGTAGTAAAAAACGGGAGGAAACTTGCGGGAACCAATATATACGTCGACAGGGATCTAAGCTCTAAATATTAAAATATTTGTGAAGTACGATTTTATCAATATCGGAGGTAAATGGATGTATATAAACGTCAAGAAGGAACTCATTCATAAAGGGCAATCGGCAAATACAATCCTAACTGAGATATTCGGAAACATCAACAATGCTACTATATTTTGCTACGAATCACTGCTCAATCAAACAAGCGAATCAAAAAACGATCAAATGTAACAAATACTCCCGTCCATTATAGTATTAAGCACCTTACTAATAAGTCTCTAACAGAGAATATCAATAATGTCATAACAACTCCTTCCCAAATTACTCTGGTAAATATAAAACTCTTGGCTTACAACATAGCGGGTCTTAGGTCTAAACTGATTCAGAAACTGTCTTGAGTATATAAGCAAATTTGATATTATCTGCCTTATTGAAACTTTTATCGAAAAAAACGAGGAGGAATTTAATTCATACTTCAGCGAATTCGAACTACGATGGGTAGCAGCGAGCAGAACCGCCCTAATTGGACGTGCAAGTGGTGGACTTTTACTCGGAATAAAACATGAACTGAAAGAAAAAACAAAGTGCTGCTTTTTACCATATGGAGACACGGAATGCATCGAAATCATTACGTACGGAAATAGTTTGTATATTTTACCTACATATCTGAACTGCAACAAATGGAACCAAGACTATTGCAAGATATTCGATTATATGGTAGAAGAAAGGAAAAACAACTTGATGATTATTAGCGATCTAAATGGAAGGGTAGGAGACACACAATGCAATGCGAAAAATGAACCGGTGAACAGATTTACAGGGATTGAAAAGCATACAAAGGACCGTGAAGTGGACTCTAGGGGAAGAAAAATAATTGATTTAAGCGACTCATTTGACTTGACATTACTTAATGGCAGAACCAAAGGAGATGCAGAAGGATGCTACAGTTTTACACGCGGAGAGTCAAATACCGTAATTGACTATTGCCTAATCCAAGGCAGCTGGCACAATTACGTAGAAGACATCGAGATCCAGGAACAGATATTTTCGGACCACATGCCTCTAGCAGTATATATTTGTTTACAGACGGAACCAATAGTTCAGTGGCCAAAGCTGATACCAATATTAAAATGGAAGGAAAAGTTCTCGGCTAAATAAAAAGAAAACTTGGAACGTAGGATGGATCATCTAGAGGCAGCCCAAGAACATGACCCAATATTCGAACTCACGAACTCCATAAAGAAAGCTGCAGAGTTCATGCAAAAATCAATTGCAATTGGAAAAAGGGTACCCCAACTGATGTCGAAAACTACAGGGGTATTTCGTTCCTGAACTCAACAGTGAAGATTTTTACATCGATTATATTGGCAAGGCTTAATGCTTTTTTGGAGACTAATCAACTGCTCAGCGAATATCAATCAGGCTTCCGCAAGGGATATTCTACCGTCGACAGCATCTTTGTTCTGACATCAGTTGCAAACTCATTTTTGGCAGAAAAGAAAAACTATCTATTTTTTATAGATTTCAAAGCTGCCTTTGACACCATCCACTGAAGAAGTCTGCTCTACAAATTGATCTCCATGGGTGTATCAACTAAAATGATCAATATATTGCGAAGTTTGTATTCTGATAATGAGACTGCAGTGTGGGATGGCAATACCCTATCGGAATGGTTTCAAACCAATCTCGGAGTAAAACAAGGTTGTTTACTAAGTCCATTGCTTTTCGCGTTATTCGTGGATGATATATCGGCAGAGCTACCAGGGGGAGTACAATTTGGAGAGATGAACCTTAAGATTCTAATGTACGCGGACGACATGGTCCTTTTTGCTGACAGCCCACAGGATATGCAAAAGATGATTGATGCCGCACATGCCTATTGTCAAAAGTGGAGCCTTAGGATCAACACTACCAAGTCAAAAGTAATGGTAGTTCGAGCAGGCAGAGGCCGCCTAGCAAAATTGGAAGAGTGGAGCTTAAATGGCACTCCCTTAGAGGTGGTCAAAGAATTTAAGTATTTAGGAGTAACATTGACATCCAATATGTCTTTTGCCAAGCATTTAGAACAAAAGCTGAGAGACTCGAAAACAGCAATTAGCTGCACCGGGAGATCACTGTATTGCAAAAATAACATAAACTCGAGTACGAAATACAGAATGTTTGAGGCAACATCAAAAGCAATTATGTGTTATGGAGCAGAAGTCTGGGGATATGCCAAATACGAAGACGTCGAAAAATTATTGCGTTATTTTATTAAAAGAGTGTTTTATGTTCTAGAAACACATTTTCGATACATTAACAAAATAATAAAACTGGAAGAGAACTTGAAGGAAAGCAATTACTTCAATGACCAATACGACTGCAGGACTATTTCAAATATTTTTAAAGCTCGGACAGAGATGGTGGCGCTAAATTATTTTCCCCACAACCAGAATATAAATGAGTTAAGCACTCTTTGCAATTCTTTGCTGTTCAACCTGTCCCATATTAAGAGAGTACCGAATGAATATATGGGGCAAAGCCGTGCTCAATGAAATGGAATTAAAACTGGTATTAAACGGATCAGATTGGAAAAGCCTGGCGAAATTCTTCACAGATGCAACCCGCTACAGAAGAAAAATACTTTTCGAAAACTTCTGAAAATCCTTAAGACTATCAAATGTCATCATATTTGTAAAATTTTAGAATGCAGACGGCTATATTGCCATGCTATTTATATCACCTTTTTATATAATAGAGTTAAATCAATGTAAGCAATGTAATGTAACTTAGAGAAGTAAAAATTCCTATTCCATATAAGTATAAGTTGAAATTCATGTTAGCACTCAACTCAAACCCAAACCGCATGGCTGAACGATCTGGTATCTGGGGACGACCCGGGAAGCGATTTGTATTAGGCTACGTGTTGAGGGTGCGAGGAGGTGCGCGACCGACGGTTTTTTTAAAACAAGTCGCCATAACTTATTACTTTTAGTTTTTATTTTTATTTTGTACATCCTACCCTTGTTCATATAAATTTAATTTATTTTCGTTACAAAAATAAAAACTACTACTACTAGAAAACGATTAAAGCTTCGTCAACTGCAGAAACTTAAAAGGCCAAAAATTACTAAAAGGCAAAACAACCGGAAGTACTGTAAGAAGTACAGAGAAAACTTAAAACTACAAAATAAGCAAGTCAATGAACCAGTCGAAGGTATGGAAAAAGGCCAAGAGAATATTGAATCTGTTTATAAAGGACCTATTCCAATTTATGCGGAAAGTCTGTCATGTGCTAATCCTGATGCCGCTTTGCATAACGTGCAAGTCACTTCAACGATGCAGCGAAGCCTGCAGTAGAAGGTGGAAAAACCATCACCGTAACCACAACAAGAGGATGTCCTCAGGGAGGACTACTCTCCCCACTGCTGTGGAGCCTACTTGTGGATGAACTCCTAGATAGACTCGCATCCCAAGGTATAACATGCCAGTGATACGCAGACGACATCGTAATCCTTGCAAGAGGAAAATACGAAGAAACCTTATGTCCAGAGGGGGTTGAAAGTGACGTCTGATTGGTGCAAGTAGGTTGGGCTCATCTTTAACCCTGCAAAAACCATCATAGTACCGTTCACCAGAAGATACAAACCCAGCAGAATGAGGCCAATAAATCTATCCGGCTGTCTCATCGCACCGGAAAAGGAGGTCAAATATTTAGGCGTCGTCTTCGTCAACAGACTAAGATTTTACAAGCACATAGAGTATACACTTAGTAAGTGTACTAGGGCATTTTACACATGCAGGAGCATATCCGGAAAATCGTGGGGCATGGCACCACACATACTCCGGTGGCTATACCTCATGCTGGTGAGACCGATGCTCACATATGGAGCTGTCGTATGGGGAGACAGAGCAAACCTCCTCACTGTAGAGGCGCAGCTGCAAAGGCTGGCATGCAAGTTAATCTCCGTTATCGCGGAAATAACGAAAGAAAAAATAAAGTTCGGAAATATGCTGAAGGTTCAGCTGGCTTTATTCAATTCTCTTTTTAGACTGAATTAAAGTACCCTATGCTTGCCCTAAAGTTGGCTGTGGCGGCGGCTGCGGCGACGGCTGCGGCGGTGACGTTGGCGGCGGCTGCGTCGTTGGGGCTGGTGTTAAGTTACACAGTTCGTTGGCTTAAGAATGTTGCAACCGCTGGCTCAGCAGTTTTGGCCGCGCGTGTGCTGACATTTGTAGTTTTGTTTGGCAATTTGGATATTTGTTGCAATGTTTGTTGTTCTTGTGCTGAGATTGATATTCGTTATTAACTCCTCCCCCTTTAATTTGAGCTTGTCCTCAAGCGATCCTCAGAAGTATGGGATGTTGTTGAATTGTGGTAGTTGTGGAATTTGTGGAATTTGTGATATTTGTGGTATTTGAGGGATCCGTGCGGTTATATTGGAGCTAGTGGTTGGTTTTTCTCCCTCTTCCGGAGGTGTTGCAGTTGGGTTTAGCTGTAGTATTACTTTCTTGTGCTGTCGTCGTATAAATTGTAGTACGCAGAATAAAGATGTAAATGTTATCCTGTTTACTGATGCGTGAGATCGTAGCAGTTGAAGTTGCTCAGTGTTATTGATGTGTAATGCCTCCAGTGCTTCCAGTGATAATATTCGTAGGCGCTCAGTCTCTGTTGGAGTTATTTGGATTGTTGGTGGAATTGGTTGCATTACTGTGGTTTCGATGTTGCTTATTTCTTTTCCGTTGATAAGAATCGATGTGTTCCAGAGATTGATTAAGTAGGTTCCCGTGACGTGTTGTTTGGAGCCGTTGTAGCCGATTGTTCCATTAAAGTTGTTTAATAGAATTGTGCCGGGTCCAATTTCCTCGATGGTAGGGATGTGATCTGCGTTACTGAAGCCGCACAGCGCGTGTTCTCCTGATAATAACCTGGCTAAGCACTTATTTTTATTGATGTTAACAATTTTGGTTTTATCGCAAATTTTTAAGTTATCCAAAAACTTACAAGGTGATTGGATTCCGAAAACATTATTTTCGTTTTTAAGTATTTCGTTAAATTCTATATTGACAATGTTATTGTTTCTTATAATAGGTCGGACTAACAGGTTATTAAAGGTTTCTTTACTTAAATTTGGTATCTTTACTATGTAAAGTAAAGTAGTTTTATTGTGGAGGACTGATACGTCCGCAAATTCCATCATTTCTTCAACTGAATTCAGAGGGGTTAAAGAATTTTTAAAGTGGTCGTTTATTAAAGTTAATTCGCTTTCATCTAATAAAAATGTGTTTATAATGTTTATTTTTGCCCATTGAATGGCATATTTTATGTTCACTATTTCTTCTTTAATTAGTCTCACCTGATTCTGAAAATTTATAGCTATTTCGTCGCTAAGTAAACTGTCTTTATTTATTGAGTTTATGATCTGATTGCTTACTTTTGTTAAATTGTTCATTCTTTTTTCGAGTTCTGTATTTATTATTACCTGCTTGTTGTTTTGTGAGATAAGTTCGTTAATGTTTGTTTCTAAGAGTAGCAGATCGTCATGATCTGGGCTGCCTGCCACATATTTCCATGCGGTGCCTAACATATTGATTGCCCTCGGAATTCTTTTTTTGAATGATGACGTAATTGTTCTTAATGTAGAGTCTGCTAATTCTATTTCGTGGTGAAGGGTGTTGTAAAAGTTATTTGATTTCAAGTCTCGTTCTGTGTACCATGTAAGTTTGTCGAGCGTTGTACGTACTTGTTGTAGGTCTATTACGTGTATTATTTTAGTCGTTCCAGTCCGTATTTTTCCGAGTCCATTGAATACCGTGAGAGTCTGTGCGTCTGTGTAGTTCGTAATTTTTACGGAAGCATGTGCTATCGTCAAGTTCAAAATCCATCTGTAAAATTTTAATGTCAGACGTTTTTAATGTTGCTTTTGTGAACAGCTTTACCGGACATTGTTAGTATGGTTGTACCTTTGTCTATTTTTACTGTTTCTTTTCTAAATCTAGAAGAAAGTTTGGATCCTAGTCTGGTGTTGACCTTCACGAATATCTCTTGTCCGGGTGCGTAAGTCAGTATGTCTTTCCTGTTTTTGTTATGGTTCTTTAAGTCGCTGTTTTGTTTGTTTTTAAGTTTTATTATGTTGTCCTGTCTGGATTTTTCGTATTGGTCTGGGTCGATGGTCAAAGATCTACCGAAAAAAACTTCAAAGGGTCGTTTTTTTGTCACTGAATGTATTGTCGAGTTGTACTCGTAAACACTTCTATCTAATAATTCGGAGAATGTTCGATGTTTGTTTTCTCTTTTCAAACATCTCATGATTTCAGAGAGTGTAGAATGAAACCTCTCTATTTGTCCATTAACTGAGCTTTTATAAGGCGGTGCCTTGAAAATCTGTATGCCCAGCTGGTCTTTCATCATGAAAGTTATTGACGCTGAATTAAGGGATTTTTCGTTATCCATGATAACGAATTTTGGAACTCCGAAATAGAATAGAAGATCGTGTAAAGGATTACGAATATCTTCTATTGCTTTGGATTTAATTATTTTGGTTTGGGCAAGTTTGGAAAACTTGTCTATGGCTGTTAGGACAAGGGTTTTTTCTGTGGAATAGATGTCAATATGGACGGTATGCCCTGGATACTGAGGAATTGGAGTTTCCTTGAGTTCAGGGTTAGTAGGCTGCCTGTCATATTTTTCTTCTTTGCAGGTTTGACACTGCTTGACCAGCCTGGTTATCTTTTCCTTCATTTTAGGAAAATAAAATTTTTCAGACAGTTGCCTTTTGTTTTCTAGAGCATTTCGATGTGCTCTATTGTGGATTTTCAGTATTTCTTCCTCCTGTCGATCTTCTCCTGACAGGTCTTCTACTTTAATTTGTGTAAATCTTATCTTGATGTTACTGAAGTGTACGGGGTACAGTGTCTGTATTTGTCCCATGATGTCCTCTGTCGTATAGATGCCGTTTATTAAGGCTGGGTCTAGATAGTCCTTTAGTATTGTCAGTAAGTCATCGGGTTTATAGTCTGTTCGGTAGATGTCGTGTCTATGGAATTTCGGAAATGGTAGGGAGAATTTGTAGTCGTTTGATTCTGACTTGTGAAGGAATATTTGATTCCTGAAAACGTTGATTGGTACTTCTATACTGGGAATAAGTCCGTGACTCGAACTTTCGTCGCTGTGTTGCGTAGAAGCTAATGAGTTTAGCTCATTTGAGGGTTCTACTTGTTCATGTGGTTGGATTCTTGAAAGGGCATCCGCCACGATATTAGCTTTCCCAGGTTTGTAGAGTATTTCATAATCATACTCTTCGAGGTGTGTTTTCCACCTCTTTATTCTAGCATTCCCATTCCAACTACTGAGGGAATGTGTTAAGGGTTGATGATCGGTGAAGATCTTAACCTTGGTTCTGCCATATAAATAATTTTTAAGGGACTTTAATGCCCAAATTATTGCAAGCATTTCCTTTTCGTTTGTAGCGTAATTTTCTTCCGCTTTTGATAACGTTCTGGAGAGGAATGTGATTGGGTGATCGTTTTGCGACAAAACGGCACCAATGGCAAAATTAGAAGCGTCAGTCGTGAGATGAAATTCTTTGTTGAAGTCCGGAAATTGGAGAATGACTTCTTCTGAAATAAGTGAGCTTTTGATTTTTTCGAAAGCTTCGACTGCTTCGTTGTCAAGAGTGATGGGTTTTTTCTTGGAAGAGTTTTTTGAAACTCGTCCATCTTCCCCTCTTAGCATTGAGGTTAGTGGCTTGGCGAGTTTGGCGAAATCTTTTATAAATCGCCTATAATAGCTTGCCATGCCAAGAAATGATCTCAGGTCTTTGAGTGTTTTTGGTTGTGGGAACTTTGCGATAGCCTCGACTTTTTTCGGGTTAGTTTCTACTCCCTTATCGGATATGACAAATCCCAAGTACTCTACTTTTCTTTTGAAGAACTCGCATTTGTCGAGTTGGCACTTCATGTTCGCTTCGCGTAGAGTTCGGAAAATGAGATCCAAGTGTTCGGCATGTGATTCATTATCCTTACTGAAGATAATGATATCATCTACGTAGACGAAACATATTTTACCAATATGCTCGTGAAGGATATCGTCCAGCGCGCGTTGGAATATTGCTGGCGCATTTTTGAGACCAAATGGGAGTCGTGTAAACTCGTACTTGCCATTATTGACAGAGAATGCGGTCTTTTCCATGTCAGATTCCTTGAGAGGAATTTGATGGAACCCGCTTTTGAGGTCGATTACTGAGAAAACTTTATTGTTGCCCAACTGGGCCAATACTTCGTTTATCTCGGGTATTGGATATTTGTCCGCAATAGTGTGTAAGTTAAGTTTTCTGTAGTCCATAACTGTTCTGTATTTTTTTTTCCTGAGAGGCGTCCATTTTTTTAGGTACAATCCACACTGGTGCATTGTATGGGGACCGGGACGGCCGGATGATTCCGTCGTCCAACATTTCTTTTATTTGCTTATCTACCTCGTCCTTTAGGGACATGGGGTATTGGTAGAATTTTGAATACACCGGGGTATCCGTATTGGTGCGAATTTCGGCTTGAACTCTTGTCGTGTAAGTTAGTTTTTCGTTAGGTTTCGAGAATAGTTCGGCGTAGGTGTGTATCAGGTGTTTTAGTTTCATTTTTTGGTATTCGTTTAAGTGTTCTGTCCTGGGGATTATGTGGCTTATGAGTTGCATTTTTTTCTCTTTGATTGGAATACGCAGACTATCTCTGATAATCATAAATCCTCTTTTGGCAAAGATGATTGCGTCCAATTCTTTTAAACTGTCGTTGCCTAATATGGCGTCAAATGATTTTAGTGTCGGTAGTAGGAAGAAGGTGATAGTAGTATCGGTGATATTGAATAGTTGCGTTTTCGTATGGTGAGTAATTTCTATTTCTCCGGTTACAGTTTTAGCTTTGAAAGGACATTTGTTTTTTACTGGGTTTGGGGTCAAATGGGGTTGAATATAATTCTTGTTCGATCCTGTGTCCACTAGAATTTTCATAATTTTTCCGCTCTTCAATTTTACTTCAAAATAGGAGAGCGAGGAAGTGGCTATTCTAAAAAATGTAAGTCCGAATAGTCGAGGTATGTGCCGTCAGTGTCGACGGTGTCTATTTGTTCGCTGTATTCGTCCAAAAATTGTTCGTACTCGTTTGATTGTTCTTGGTATTCGATATTTTGGTCGTACTGTTCGATGGTAGGGTCATTCGCGTTATTTTCACCCTCAGTTGCGTTTAGTTCAATGTTAAAGTTTCGTTGTCTCTTGTCCGGGGGGGCCATTTGGCCTGGCGGTCTTTTGCCGCTCTCAAACTGTGGCCTATTGATATAATTGACCATTTTTGTCCTGATGCTAGGGTCTACCTCCATTGGTTCTGGACGTGGCTGTGGCTTAGGTGCCATGGGGCGAGGGGGTGCCACTTGGTACTGTTGCTGGTACGAGTAACCAGGATTGGGTTGGCGTGGAGCCGCAGATATCTGTTGGTAACCAAAGTTGCTATTTTGGCGAGGTGCAGCGATTGGTGGTTGCTGACCGAAGTTTACAAAATATTGGCGTGGTGCAGCAACTGGTTGCTGAGGTGTAAAAGTTTTTGGAAAAACTGGTGGAGCTTGGCGGAAACGTGAGTTATCGCTATATTGTGCAGAGCGTTGAGCTGGAATGGGTTTCGGGTTTGTATTCCGGAAATTTGCCGATTGTCCCTTGGACGTGGCATAATTAGTACGATAGGCCTGGTTTTCGAGTTTAAGGCAAAGATGTAGGGCCGTAGGGAGGTCGGATGGTTCTTTCATTCCGAGTAGCCGAGGCAAATCTCCTCTAAGGCCTCGCACGAACATGTCGAGAGCTTTATCTCTGTATAGTTTGGTAACTATTTGTTCTGCGTCTTTATTTAGTCCCATGCATCCGACTTTGTTTAGGATGAGGGATAAGTGCCTGTAAACTTCTTGGTAGAATTCTTCTACCGTTAAGTTGCCTTGCACCAGAGTAGTCATCTGGTACTCTAGGGACATAAGGTCCCGTTTGTCTGCGAAATGCAGAGTGAGACATTTGGATATTATATCCCAGTCTAATGACACCTTATATGATTCTAGTGCGGCATCGGCAGGGCCCGTTATTTTATCGCGGATGGTATGTAAAATACCGAAATATCTCGGCGTGCCTTTTAAAGGTTCGTATATTTGGAGTACTCTTTCGACACTCTTCTTCCAAGAACTGAAAGTCGAAGGGTCTCCTGAGAATTCCCTTAAGCTCCTAACTATGTCAGGTATTTTGTCAAGGTCTGATAAGTTGTGGGTTAGTTCAGGATTAATTGTCTGGTCCTCAGTATTAAAAAAGTCTGACTGGGGGTTAACGAGAGTTTTCAGTAGAACTGGCACTTGCTGACTTAACGTCTCGGTAACTATGTTCGTAATCAGGTTTATTAATTCCGCGCTTTGTGTCATGGTCATTGGTTGGTTGGATGTCTGTGGTGCTTCGCCTCCTTCTGTAATCGTGCCGAGCACTGCTGGTCTAAGTATGTTGTTTCGTTCCGTCATTTGTTATAATAGATAAAAGTTTCAGATTTTCAAAGCGAGACGATTTATATAAACTTTTGAGTTTGTAAACTTCACAAGACGAGATAAAACGAATAGTAAATTAATAGGTTTGGTGCCACTGTGACAAATTAAAATAAAAGGAAGAGCAATATGTGTTTCTTTTCAGTTGAAATAATGGGAATTATTAAATAAAAAACACCGTAACTAGCTGATAAAACTTTGCAAAGGTTTGTTTATAGGCAGTAAAAAAAGAGAAGCTTGTGTTTTTTTTCTTTAAAATTTTTTTGTTCGATAAACTTGTAAATTTTCTTTTGATTTAAAACCAGAGTCTGGTTTTCTCCTTCTATTTTGGAGGGTCCCTGGGGTTGGGAATCGCAAAATTGGAATTTTTATACTGTCTGTCCTTGCGGATACCAGTGATGACGTAGTAATTTATTATTTCTTATTTATGTTATTTGATGAATTTATATTCCTTTGCACTCACTCACCTTGCAAAACTTTATTAGTTGTTTGTGGATTAATTTTTTTTATTAATTTTGGTTTTATTCATTTGGCTCAGTTTGCGTTTGAATTTGGTTTGGCTTTGTTTTGGTTTTCGTTTTTCACTTAATATTAACTTACATTAATAAAACTGATGTGGCCATCTCTTCTGGCTGTCCGGATTTCTGCCTTTTTGGAATTATAATCCCTACTGGGGATCCTGCGACCAGCACACACAAAGAGTATCCTAGGGACGGACCTTTTAGGATTATGGTCCACCAATGGGCGAAGTGAAAATTTTTGTATTAACCCCGCCTGGGTTTGATTTGCCGGCAACAATAATTAAATAGTTGGAGTCCTCCGGTTCTGTCGAGAATAACCAACGCGAAACTTAGGATCGTGTTGTCCTATTGTTCACTCGCGACGTAGGATCGTTTTGTCCTGTTGATCGCGTGCGTTGGTCCCTGCTTGGGCGCCAGTTAATCTCCGTTATCGCGGAAATAACGAAAGAAAAAATAAAGTTCGGAAATATGCTGAAGGTTCAGCTGGCTTTATTCAATTCTCTTTTTAGACTGAATTAAAGTACCCTATGCTTGCCCTAAAGTTGGCTGTGGCGGCGGCTGCGGCGACGGCTGCGGCGGTGACGTTGGCGGCGGCTGCGTCGTTGGGGCTGGTGTTAAGTTACACAGTTCGTTGGCTTAAGAATGTTGCAACCGCTGGCTCAGCAGTTTTGGCCGCGCGTGTGCTGACATTTGTAGTTTTGTTTGGCAATTTGGATATTTGTTGCAATGTTTGTTGTTCTTGTGCTGAGATTGATATTCGTTATTAACTTGCATATGCATGACCGGAGCCACGCGTACCTGCCCGACAGCGGCCCTAGAAGTTTTGATGGAGTTAACACCACTCCACCATACCATCTGCCTGAAGAAAATAGCAACACTGCTTAGACTGACAGCAGAAGGAGTAGGTAGGAACCACATAGTAAGCCTACGGGACTCTGGGAAGCTGGAGAAGGAAATCCCTATTATCCTCCAACCCAGAAATGAAATGGTGGCAGAGTTCCACTTCGACAGTAATTTCACTGTATACAAAAATAACAAGAGAGAATGGACTCCACTGGAAGAAACTTATAAAATGCAACCACACACAAATCAGTGGTACACAGACGGGTCTCTGACACCCCGAGGAACTGGACTTGGGGTGGCAGAACCTGGAACGAAAAGGTTTGAGTCAATGGGAGAATTAACAAGCATATTCTAAGCGGAAGTATGTGCCATCTTCCGATGCGCAGACCTTAATATGGAGAAAAACTTCCATAATAGAGAAATTGCTATCCTCTCAGATAGTCAAGCAGGGCTCAACGCGCTTAGCAGTAATAAGTTCACCTCTAAGCTCGTCTTAGAGACAAAGAACAAACTGGACCAACTAAGCCACAGGAACAACCTGTCCCTACGCTGGATACCGGGACACAGCAATAACCCCGGAAATGAAATGAAATGACCGACCATTGCAGCCACCGCAATGGTAGGACCAGTACCCTATTGTGGCATAGGCCAACACACCATTAGGGAACTCCTTAGAAAGGAAAAGAATATGCTTAGAACAGCCTCCTGGGCAAACACCAGGGGCATGAGACAAGCAAAATCATTAATAGTGAACCACAACCTCAAAAGGTTCCAGAAATTAATCCAACAAGGAAAGACTGTCCTCCGAATCCTGACAGGGCTCTACACGGGTCGCTGCAGGCTGCTGGGTCACCTACACAAGTTGGGAATAACAAAAACCCAATTATGTAGATTCTGTGAAGAGAAGGAGGAGTCCTCTGAACATATACTAGCACACTGCGATGCTCTAGGCGAGGCGCAGATTCAACAGATTTGGGGAACACAGCTTACCCCCCCAACAAGATAAGTAACCTAGAACCCACGAAAATCCTGACCTTCGTACAGGAGATAAAATTGCTAGGAGAGTGGTAAACTCAGCAGGGGGCAAATAGACCAGGATTGGTCGCAGTGCGTTATCTCCCCAACACATAATATATATAACGTGCAAGACATACCAGGTGACGGGAACTGTCTGTTTACCTCGCTAATAAGGATTTTGGAGCTACAAATAACACCTTCGGATCTTAGACGAGAACTGCGTGAATCACCGATCATAAACAGTTGCGGAGACCCTGAGAATGCGAGGATCATTCTTTTCAGTGAACACGAATATGGAGATGTTGACTGTCTATATATTTTCTCGAAAGAAACCAAAACACTTGCATGCATTTCTACATTCTTCCAAAAAACACGAAAGTGTTTTAAGTATAATTTTGCAGGTAAAAAGTAGTCATTTGTTGTGAATTATAAAGTTTACAAGGACTTGGAATATTGAATGTTGTATTTTAATCAGGGCTGCACACCGGTTTTGAACCGAACCGGTTTGAGCCTGAAATTCCGATTTTCATCTTACTGTGAACCGAATTTTACTTGCGCCGAACCTCGAACCGAACCTCTTTAGGTATAATAGCTGAACCTGTTCCGAACCTTAAATTTCTGTTCGGTTCAAGAGAAATTATAGACATGAAAAAATTTGAACTCCTACCTAGCGTCTTCTGTTATCTGGACGGATTTGGAAGGCTGTGTCGCTCAATCGGCAGGGAAGTTTAATACAAAAATCGATAAAAATATTCAGAATTGCCTTTTAATTTTTGGTTTTTGTTTATTTTGTACTTTATTTTGTTTTTGTACTTTATGTTTATGTACTTTTTATTTCATTTTTATACCCTTGCAAAGGGTATTATAATTTTGCCCAGAAGTTTGCAACGCATAGAAATATTCATTTCCGACCCCATAAACTATATATATTCTTGATCAGGGTGACGAGCTGAGTCGATTGAGCTTTGTCCGTCCGTCTGTCTGTCTGTCTGTTTCTACGCGAACTAGTCTCTCAGTTTTAAAGCTATCGAGCTGAAATTTTGCACAGAGTTTTTTTTTGCTGCACACTACTAATATGTCGGAACCGACCGGATCGGACTACTATTTCTCATAGCTCCCATAGGAACAACGGTCGGAAAACTAGTTTAGTATGAAAAACTTTTTTCTTTTAAATGGAAACGACTCCAAACTTTGTAATCGTAGGTTTTATATGTTTTTTTTATAATTCTACCAAGTTTTATCAAAATCGGACAACTATATGGTATAGCTGCCAAACAAAATATAGGTCTAAACAACAGTCTTAGTTTGGAAAACTTTTTTGTTTTTAATGGTAGCATCCTGTAATTTTGTATTTGTTTGTTTCTCGGGCTTTTACACAATTCTACAAGTTTTTGTCAAAATCGGGTAACTATATCATATAGCTCCCATACGAACGATCGGTCGGAAAATGGGAAAAAAGTATTTTTTGAATATATTTAAGCGAGCACTTGCAAGGGTATAAAAACTTCGGCACAGACGAAGTTAGCTTAGCTTTCTCGTTTAGAATTATATTGCCGGTGACTTTGTTCCACTTTGCATAACATGTAAAAAAACCTTGGAAAATAATTTTTTTATTTGTATTTCTTTTTTAAAATTAAAATCATCTGAATGTACCCATGAATAAAATTAAATTCATCTGGATGTAACCACACAAAAACAAAACTTTTCTATATTATTTGGCAAGTAAAGTAATTATACTCTGTACCGTAGGTACATAGATTATATTATATAAGGTTGTCAAAAAAGTCTTGCGGTATTTCCGCAAGCTTGTCTTTGCAAGCGCGTAGTCCTAGTTGTATTCGTCGCATCGGTTCACGCTAGAGCTTTTTGGAAAGCTCTTTTCACGCGCTAACACGTGTTTGATTTATTGTTGTTTGTTTTTAGTCGTTCGTGAGTTATAGCGTCGCAAACATGGAGCAAAATAAAGAGAAAATACGGCATATTTTACAGTACTACTACGATAAAGGCAAAAATGCATCTCATGCTGCCAATAAAATTTGTGCAGTTTATGGACCCGATACAGTTTCCATTTCCACCGCACAACGATGGTTTCAACGTTTTCGTTCTGGTGCAGAGGTGATCGAAGATGCGCCACGGTCCGGAAGGCCTGTCGTCGAAAATTGCGATAAAATCGCTGAATTGATCGAAAGAGACCGGCATAGTAGCAGCCGTAGCATCGGCCAAGAGCTGGGCATGAGTCATCAAACCGTTATAAACCATTTGAAGAAGCTTGGATTCAAAAAGAAGCTCGATGTATGGGTGCCACACGACTTGACGCAAAAAACATTTTGGCCCGTATGGATGCATGCGAATCGCTTCTGAATCGCAACAAAATCGACCGACGACCGTTTTTGAAGCGGATGGTGACTGGCGATGAAAAGTGGGTCACTTACGACAACGTGAAGCGCAAACGGTCGTGGTCGAAAAGCGGTGAAGCTGCCCAGACGGTGGCCAAGCCTGGATTGACGGCCAGGAAGGTTCTTCTGTGTGTTTGGTGGGATTGGCAGGGAATCATCCACTATGAGCTGCTCCCCTATGGCCAAACGCTCAATTCGGACCTGTACTGCCAACAACTGGACCGCTTGAATACAGCACTCATGCAGAAGAGGCCATCTTCGAAAAGCGGTGAAGCTGCCCAGACGGTGGCCAAGCCTGGATTGACGGCCAGGAAGGTTCTTCTGTGTGTTTGGTGGGATTGGCAGGGAATCATCCACTATGAGCTGCTCCCCTATGGCCAAACGCTCAATTCGGACCTGTACTGCCTGTACAGAGGCCGAATTGTCTTCCATCAGGACAACGCCAGGCCACACACATCTTTGGTGACGCGCCAGAAGCTCCGGCAGCTCGGATGGGAGGTTCTTTTGCATCCACCGTATAGTCCGGATCTCGCACCAAGTGATTACCACCTATTTCTGTCCATGGCGAACGAGCTTGGTAGTCGGAAGTTGGCCACAAGAGAGTCCTGTGAAAATTGGCTCTCCGAGTTTTTTGACAATAGGGAAGCGAGCTTCTATAAGAGGGGCATTATGAAGTTGGCATCTCGTTGGGAACTCGTCATCGAACAAAACGGCGCATATTTGACTTAAATCGCATTATTATAACCAATTTTATGAACAATTGAAAATTCAATAAAAAATACCGCAAGACTTTTTTGACAACCTTATATTAAGTTTGTGCAAAAGTATGTAACAGCCATAAGGAAGCATCTCCGACCCCATAAAGTATATATATTCTAGATCAGCATCAACAGCCGAGTCAATATAGCCATGTCCTTCTGTCCGTCTGTCTGTCCGTATTAACGCACTGATCTCAGAGATGGTAAGAGATAGAGGTTTGACATGTATGGGACATATGCTTCTTATATCTGCAGGCAGATCAAGTTTATTTTCAATTTTGGCCACGCCCCCTCCCGCCCCCGCAATTCAGAAAAACGTTATATGTCCCACAGTTTTAAAGATTATGGTTCGTTTCTTCTGGACATATTTAGTAATCAGGATAACTTATCGATCCGCCAAAAGAATGGCGAAGATCGGATGAACGATTGTCGAGCTATGATCAAAAGACTGTTCGCTGCTGCTTTCAGCTGCTACTGCAGCATCAAAATTTATACAGAGCGTATAATTTCGTTGGTACAGAGTATGTTATAGTCGGGCTTGACCGACTTTCTTGCTTGTTTTAAATCAAATTATCCCTCGTAAAGAGCTTCGCTCGCACCGGGTGTTCCACGACGCCCGCTCTTTTTTTTTATTGATTTAAGTGCCCCTAGATTGGCCCATGCGTCATGCATCGTTTTTTCCAATTTATGGTCCTAGTATAAATACTTAGGATTCCACTTCCAAGTTCATCCGGACTTAGATTTTTCTGCTAATTATCAGTTACAAAATTCTAAAGATGATTCTAAAAGATCGTCACCGGTTTTTATGCTTTACTATTGAAATGCTGTGCAGAATAGTTTAAGACATCGCGGTCTACTTAGTTTTTATGTTCGGACGAATTTCATTTTATGTTCGGGGCCTTAATTCACGCGGGTATCCCCCGAAGACTATACCCTTTAGCTGTCATTGGAACTGGGGGTTGGAAATTAGGCCGCGTGAATTACGGCCGCGATCGGCGGTCTAATTTAGACCGCGCGGCCTTATTTCATTTTTCAAAATGAACTCTGGCCGCGATCACAAAATGAAACTAGACCCCGAGGTCTACTTTCATTCTGCAAAATGAATTAAGGCCGCGATATCCAAATGATATTAGACCGCGAAGCCTTAATTCATTTCACGAGTGAAATAAGACCGCCCCAGATCACTTGTGATCTAAAGTCTTCGTAAAATTAATTTTAATTTTGTGATCCGTGTTCAAAACAACATTCAACAATAAAATCAATCAGTAAAACTTCATATTGCAGAATGAATTTAGACTCCGCGGTCTAAATTCGTTCTGCAACATGAATTTTAGCCGGGCGGCCTAGTTTAATTTTGAAAATTTCATTTTGAGGTCGCGGCCTTAATTCATTTTTCAGGATGAAATTAGACTGCCGATCGTGGCCTAAATTCATTTTGTACAATGAAATTAGACAGCGCGACCTTAATTCATTTTGTGGTCGCGGCCTAAATTCATTTTGCAGAATGAAATAATGCCGCCATAATAAATACACCGCGGCCTAATTCACGCTGCCTTATTTCACAGAGCCATTGGAACTATATTTGTGATGGGTAAAGAAATGAGTCTTAGTGAGTAAACTGTTTTGTGTAAAATGTTAGCCTTTATAACTCTCGTTGCAGTTTGTTTAATATTGCAATGTTAGCTGTACTGATATTAGTCTCTTAAAATATTTACAGCGTTCCATAATTTTTTGTTTCTATAATTATTAGCTTCTAAGTAGAAAATCAACCACTGCTGTAGCTAAGATGTTGGCAAAATTAATTAATAAGTATGATCTAACGAAATGAAATTATATCGTTTAAGACATTGGCGTTCTATTTTTGGAAGACGAATCTGGGGACTCTTCAGCTCAAGAGGAAGATGGCTCCGAAGATGGTGAATCCGGATGACCATTCTGATGAGTTTAGTTTTAATGATCAACAGCTTGAGCGTCGCACTACCAACTCAAATGCACGCAGCGATCTGGCTCCGCAAACAATGCAATGGGCCATTCGGAGCCGTGATATGTCCGTTCTTCAGTGCGCGTACCGACAGGTTCTAACTTGGTGTTTATCGATCCTATGGCGCTGCGTCGTTCCACTGTGCCAGCTAGCACAGCTGTAGCTACACCGTCCGTGGAGCCTCACACAATGGCAACGACGGCTAGCAATTTGGCGCGCGCCTTTGGCATTACGATAAGACAAATATCAGAACTTCTAAGTATATTGTCTTATAACACCGTTAATGATATCGAAACTTCGTTAAAAATTCACAACGATGAAGCAGTTGCGGTGCAGGTAAGCGCAAAACAACCAATTATATATACGTATTCCAATATTCATTTGTGATTTGAAAGGCGTTTGTTGAAAATCGTTTAAAAGCCACGTGGGACTGGATGTTTACTGTAATGGATGGAACGGAAGCTCAATTAAAGTTCGGTGCTTATTTGACAAACTACACCGACCCTACTCACCCACTCCATCCGCTTAACCTTACTGCTCAAGCCTCTACCAGTCAAGCACCAACTTCAACATCCACGTCCGCCGTAGGAGTCAATGTACTAGGTAAAATATCTGCCTTTTAATGAAAGACTTGTCTTATTTTGTATGTTTTCGCAGGATCAAACTCACGACGCGACTTCTTCACGTATTGCTTGTCACTCATGCGTGCCCACACCTCAGAACACAGGGACGCACTGCCAGTTTTAGATATAACTGCGCTTCGGCATATTGCATACGTGTTGGACGCATTTGTGTACTATATGCGGAATGATGCAGGATTTTATGACAAGAATGAAACCATCTCTGGTCGTGTAAATAATATCTTACCAGCGGCCGAAAATGACGATACTGACGATGAGTTGACAAACATAGAGGAGTCTAGTGGGGATGGCCAGTTGTCCACAAATGCGATATTATCCTCTGGTTTGGGGACTCGTAGACACACATTCTTCACTAGGTCGGATTCGACGTTAAGCTTAGGTTGCTCAGCACCGGATGGCTTTGACCTTCCTCTTGATATGGCGATTCCACTTGCCGATAAACCACACTTGCTGCAGCCCGCTTCAAAGCGTCAGGAACTTTTTGCCAACCTACCGTTGTTAGCAATTAGTTCAACTTTCGAAAACATTAATCCATCCACAAGCAGCGTAAGTCAATCTAACCAAAACACAATTGACCATCCTCCTACAAGGTTGGGATTCTCAAATTTTCTAAAATCTGACGATCCACCTGGAACTGAGATGGAGGCCACTCAAACAACGACTATGATGGTTACTGTGCCTAATGCAAAGGCAATGAAAACTGCTGATGCAGACACCCCATTCATCGAAGATGACTCAAATATTTACGTACAATTGAAAAAGAAACAGTGCTTAGATGATTCTAAATACCTTAAAGCACCTTCCAGAGGTATGTAGTAGTATAAGACCGAGCAACTACACCTATTTATATCTCTGAACTCCGCAGAGAAAACATTTATTTAGCAACATAAAAAGTGTAACAATCTCAGGTCCGCCAAGATTAAATATTCTTAAAGAAGTCTTATGTATTTTAATAAGGATGCATATTCTTGATCAGCATGACGAGCTCAGTAGATTTCAAAATATCCGTTTTGTGCTATAATTAACCAACTGCACGATTGAATATTTATCGGATCCGCCGGGTTTGATGACTATAGCTTATAGTTGCAACAGACACGTCCGTTCAAAAAACATGTTCAAGCAAGAAACCCTTCTTTGTTTTCAATGGTGGCTTCTATATTTATTAGTCTACCAAACCATTGGTCAAGATCAGATAATCAATAGTCAAGATGTAAGTAAAAGAAATTTTGCGGTAGCGCTGCAGCAGCTGTTTTTGCTGACCGAATCTCTTACCTGTTTGTTCCCTGCTCTCATTAAAAATGGGAAAAGGGGATCATGAAGTTATGCGAATGTATGTAACAGGGAGGAGGAAACATTTCCGACTCCATAAAGTATATATATTCTTGATCAGCATGAACAGCCGAGTCGATATAGCCATGTCCGTCTGTCCGTCCGTCCGTCTGTCTGTATGAACGCGTCGATCTCAGAGACTATAAGATAAAGCAGGGTTCGTAAATTAACACACATTATTTTTAACACGAGAAAAATTAACACAATGAAAAAATACAGAGTGTAAAAAATTTTTTATTTTCACACGTGTAAATAACATTTTTTTTCACAAGAAAAAAAATATATTTTTCATGAAACTAACACGAACATTTTTCTCACGCATGATTCTATCACGCGTGTGAGAAATTTTAGCAGCCTTCTGTAAAAAAAATGAGAGCAAATTTTTTTCACAAAATTTCTCACACGCGTGTAAAAAATTTTCAGAATATTTTTTTCACTGCATTGCTGTTGATGTGTATATGAGAGTCGGCTGTGTGTCGTATTCTCGTGCGCGGCTGCGGCAATGGAGTCGCGCGAGAGTGCCTGTCCCTTTTATATGGGGGTCATAAAAATTCGAGATCTGCTGTTTTTGCAATGACCTGCCAACCATCAATGGGCTGCGAATCAAAATAGGTACGAGCTTACACTTTTAAAAAAGGGATAAATGCAAAATGGATATTAGCAGAGACATCTCCAAAATACAGCTCATTGATTGGTCAGAACGCAGCCGATCGCAATTTTTATGGCATTCAGGCACAGGCAATCGCGTCTTAAAATTTTCCACCCCCGTTTGTCAGCTCAGTGTGCCTGGCCGAGCCGCAGCCGCGCACGAGAATACGACACACAGCCGACTCTCATATACACACCAACACCAATGCAGTGAAAAAAATATTCTGAAAATTTTTTACACGCGTGTGATAAATTTTGTGAAAAAAATTTGCTCTCATTTTTTTTTACAGAAGGCTGCTAAAATTTCTCACACGCGTTATAGAATCATGCGTGTGAAAAATGTTCGTGTTAGTTTCATGAAAAAAATAATTTTTTTCTCGTGAAAAAAAATGTTATTTACACGTGTGAAAATAAAATTTTTTTTCATTGATGCTAATTATCATGACTGAAAAATATCATTTGTGCATTTTACGAACCCTGAGATAAAGAGCCACAAATTTTTGCATGAAGGTAGATGTATACCGAACGCAGATCAAGTTTGTTTCGCATTTGGAAAATTCCCCCCGTCCCCCTTTTATCATGAAGTACAGCGACTGTACTTCCGCCTGGAATATGGTGCAATGGTTTGGCAGTTTGTACGACAGCTTTATTTCTGGCTCTGCAAAGTAAAGGGCGGCTCCGACTCCTAGGTCTATCTTTGAGCTATCTGTAAAGAAGTGCGTTGCTTCTAGGGCCAGTCCTGTACGCCAGTCTATGTGCATTTTGAGTTAATCTTTGGGATAATGTAGTCCGTGCCACTTTTGATCTCTCTACCAACTATGCTGTGTCCATAGCTTTGCAGCGCCATGGTACTTGCCGCACACAGACGTTGAGCAGTCTTTTGTGCCAGAAGGCGTGCTTGGATGTCCAGGGGGTTGACACCTAAGATGTGTTCTAATGCTTTGGTTGGAGTGGACCTCAGCGCCCCCGTAAAACAGTCCAGTGCCTGTCGCTGGGTCTTTTCCATCAGCTTTAGGTAGGTGGTTTTCTCCGTGGCTTGCCACCATTTCAGTATACCGAGAGGCAGTATCGGTCGTATTACTGAAATGAAGAGCCAATGCATCAGACTTGGTGATACGCCCCAAGTGCTACTCAGCATCTTCTGGGATGCATATAGTGCGTTGGTCGCCTTCTTCACCCTTTCTTCCACATTCGGCTTGACAGTTTACTATCGATTACTACTCCAAGGTATTTAACGTTATTCTTTGGCGTTAGTGATATTCCATTTATCTTTGGTGGAGTCAATTGCGGTACCTTGTATCTCTTGGTAAAAAGAACGAGGTCCGTCTTCTCCGCATTAATACTAAGTCCGGATTCTGTGGCCCATTTTAGTATCTCTTTGAGTGTAGAGTCCATGATTGAGCTGAGAGACGATGGACACTTTCCCACGATAATTATGCTTATGTTGTCGGCATATGCATTATGCTTATGTCGTCGGCATATTCGGTTATCTTGGGTGCTTTCCTGCGGAAGTTCGCTTACCACAAGGTTCCATAGAAGAGGTGACAGTACTCAACCTTGAAATGTGCCGCCGTGTGCCTCTTTCGTCATGGTTGTGGTACCCCACTCGGCTTGTAATCTTCTGCAGCTCAGCAGGTTGTATATCCACGAGTCTAAAGCCTTATGTATTGATACAGCTCTAAGGCTGCGTATTATCGCCTCCATGGAGACGTTGTTGAATGCACCAAGGGATGCTCCCAAGGCATACTCATTATGATACATTAGTTTCTCGAAGGTGGCTACTATGGAGTGTAGCGCTGTTTCCACCGATTTCCCTTTCGTATATGCGTGTTGGTTGTTCTCCAAGGTCAGGTTCATGCTTTCTCTTATGTGGAGATCAAGTAATTTTTCCATTGTTTTAAGCAGGAATGAAGTGAGGCTAATGGGCCTGTAGTCTTTTGGCTGAACATGACTGCATTTCCCCGCTTTGGGTGGAAACACAACACGTGCTGTCCTCCAGGCCACAGGTACATAGCCCCACCCCAGGCAGGCTTCAAAAATGGACTGTAGCCATGGTACGACTAAACCTTTAGTTGTTTTTAGCATGCCGGGAATTATGCCATCCAGACCGGGGGACTTGTAACTCGCGAACGAGTCGATCGCCCATCGGATTTTTCCTGGAGTGACTAAGTTGGTTGGGATGTTAGTTTGTTGAGTGTTTAAGTCCTGAAGCGTATCTGGCTCGGTGACTATAGTGCAGCCCGGGAAGTGCGCATCGAGAAGAGCGCATGTAGCTTCCTTGCTGCTTTCTGTCCAGTGACCTTCGTCCGTTTTTAGTTGACTCTGCATAGGTGGCTGCTTTGAAAGCAGCTTCCTGAGTCTGGCTGCTTCCGAGACCTTCTCTATGCTGGAGCAGAAGGTTCTCCATGAATGTTGCTTTGCCTTCCTTACTTCTTTTTTGAATGAGCGAAGTGTTATCTTATACTCCTCCCAGATGATCACTTAACCCGCTTGTTTGGCGAGTTTGAAGCATTCCTGGACGTCCTTCCTCTGCTCTTTCAGTTCTGGGGTCCACCAGGGAGGGTCTGGTTCTCCTTTTTGTAACTGTGAGCTTACACGAGGCTTTGTATGCTTCGATGAGATTGACAGTGAGCTTCTTCACGGACTTCTTCTTTCTGACGCCTGAGTACTGTTCCCTAAGGTCATGGTTAAGTCTAGGGCGTTGGCCGAGGTTGGTTCCACATATTGTGGGTTCGTATCAACGTTTTCTACACTTAGACTGGTTTGTATAATAAAATTTAAGAGAGATTCACCTCTGTCGTTGATGTCCGGGCTACCCCACACAGTGTGGTGTGCGTTGGCGTCCGTTCCGATGAGAGGGGTTGCTTCTTGTAGCTTGCCTCGGCCATCAGTCTTCCGAGTTCAGCTGGTGGTGCCTGTCGCTCATGCGCCATGTAGCAGGACGCCATAAGAATTGGCTCGTCCCTGCCATCCTCCAAGGCCACAACAGTGAGGTCGTCCGTGCTGTAATTAGTCATTAAATATGCATAGATGCCTTTTCTTACCAGAATGGAAGTCCTTGCTGAACTAAAACCACATCTGCAGGCCCTTCCTCCAAGGTTAAAAGGAGCTCCGCCGAAAAGCAAGATCGGCTACTCCCCATGCCATCGTCCCGAATCTTGGGTAGAGCGAATCCTCGGCCTCCTTGTTGATCTGAAGGACCACGTGCTGCCGACCTTCCAGTCTCCAGTTGGCACATCAGGATTCTGCCACTGACGGAGTTTCAGCGCCTGATCCTTTGGTATGACCCGTGAAAAGAGTACTTTCGTCTTCGGATCGGACGGAATACAAGTTCTGTCCACAACCTCTAGCTGGGCACTCTCCCACAGGCTTCCCATGTCGGCAAGGACGCTGTGCCCCACTTAAGGGTGGGATCGTTATTGCATCTTAGGATTTTGACTCCATACAGCCAGGCTGCTCCGACAAACGCTACAGGTTGCGCTGCTATGTCCTCCATCCTTTTAAAAATTTCCTCGACCAGCTTCCCCCCCACTTGCTTCTACTGTTCGGGCGTCATCTTACCGTTATGGTCGCTTTTGTCGACGAGAGCTACGGTGAGATGCTGTTTTGCTAAGTCGCAAGCTGACTCCTTGGGCTGACTCCTTGGGCTGACTCCTTGGGCTGACTGGTCTTTTTGGAGAGGGGTTGTGCCTGTTTCTGCGGTCTTTGGCGGGGCTTTTTACTGGCAGGGGCCTCCGCCTTCGCTTGCTCAGTTGAGCGCTGCCGCTTGTTGGCCAAACTCTCCTCCATTTTGTTGGCGTATTTTGCGGAGGTGGCTTGCATCGCCGGTTTCTCCGCAAAGTGTTTTCGGCCCTCCTTAATCTTTTGCTCGGTCCACGCAAGCTTGTTTCTCTCCTCTAGGGTTTGCTCACCGCTTTCGTTCAGTCGCGCCTTGATTTTGAGAGCCGCTTTTTGCTCGGCTTTCGCTCGCATGCCCTCCTTTGTTCGTGTGTGCTTTTCCTTATTTTTGGTACTAGACCCCGCCCAAACTGGAGATAGGAGCAGCTTTTCTTCAGCCTTCGTATTGATTGAACCTCCATGCGAATCACAGTCCGAGTCTGTATCGACTGCAGTACCGTAGCATTGTCCAGCCGACACCCTCGTGGAGGGTTCAGTAAGAGATTTTTTGTCAGCCTCCAACATCAGAAAATCACATCTCAAATTACACAGCCCAACAGTGTTTTTGGTGCAGGTCTATTTTGATCAGATTGTGTTAATATAGATTGCAATGAACGAAACTGCATCACTGGTTTTGTTCTATCAGCTCTTGTTTTGAAGATAGCGGAAAAACGATTTTGTCGAATTTTTGACACTCTGAGAATTGCGGTCACACTTTGCATATATATCTGGATTTATGAGCTATATGCGACAGAGCACTTATCAATGCATTCTTTGGATAGGTGCCTCACTTAATGTGCAATACTTGCAGAGGATGTTATTTGTTTCCAGCTGCCTTTCTTTTTCACAAATTCTAAGTTGAATCAAGTAGCCTTTTGATTGTTCCTATTCAAATTTAAAGTTCGAGTCTAGTTGTCCTCCCATAAAAATAAATATGTATTAAATAAGCTGATTAAAGTGCGATAAAAATCACAATATTAGATCAAATGTTTGGCTATATGCTCAAATCGCTAATATATTGATTCAAAAGCGGCGATAGCTTAAAAGTAATGATTTATTTTCAAAAGAATTACATATATCGAGAATAGTCTGACTTTAGAGGCCAATTTAGACGCTTTCCGCTGTACTTATATAGCTCTTTTCATTTTTAAAAGACGCTTTGATAAGTGCTCTGTCGCATATAGCTCAGAAATCCAGATATATATGCCTAGTGTGGCCTCCGTAATTCCCAGAGTGTCATAAATTCGTCAAAGTCGTTTTACTGCCATATCTTGGAAACAAGAGCTGATGGAGTTAAACTGAAACCAGTTTTGGAATCAGTGAACATTAATTTAACGTATTAAATTAATAAACTATATATATTCTTGATTAGGGTGACGAGCTGAGTCGAGTGAGCTTTGTCCGTCCGTCAGTCTGTCTGTTTCCACGCAAACTAGTCTCTCAGTTTTAAAGCTATCGAGCCGAAATTTTGCACAGTCTTCTTTTTGAATTTATTTTTTGTTTCACATTCTTTCACCTAATTCTAAAATGCTTTGTCCAAATCGGATGGCAATATCATATAGCTCCCATAAGAACGGTCGGTCGGAGAATGGGTCGTTGTGGGAAAAGAATATTTTTGAAAATATTTAAGCGAGCACTTGCAGAGGTATAAAAACTTCGGCCTAGAAGATGTTAGCTTAGCTCTCTCGTTTTATTTTTACATACATTTTTTATTACATATTTTACCTCTAGCAGCCGAAGATAGCGATTATTCAAGAACAAATTTTTTAAATATGTCATAAATTTAAAAAATTGAATGGTTTTTTATTATCCATCAATGTCGAAAAATAGTGAAAAAATGGATAAATAGCGATTTACCTGGAGAAATCCAAGGAAAACAGTAATTTTTTTTTATTATACACTTACTAAATACACCATACAATAGAACCAACAAAAATTGACTTTGGTCCCTTTGGATCTTTGGATATAGTCAAATTGTTGTTTTTGTTATGCAGCAATATTAAGGTTAAATTTTATTAAAGCAATTCGCCGAATTAATGGTGCGCGAATGTGGCAGGGAGAATAAAAATTCGAGCAAAAGCGATTTCAGTGGCACCCCTGCTTGTCTTTGATCAATTTTTTAAAATTTTGTGGATTTCTAATTTGCCGTCTCAATATAAATAGCAAGACAAGATTAATAGTCAATTTATTTTGTAGGAAGCCAAGCCTCAATCAACTTCGACCAGGTAGTGGAGCCTATGGACACAGCGGACCCTGAACAATTAAGCAATGCTCCAAGCACCAGTAGAACAGCGGATATTATAATGGCAACACGACCAGAAGTCATTATTGCTCCTAACAAAGCCCAACACCGAATTGGTGTCGCTGACGTAGATGATGACGCATTCTCTCTCATATCGCCATCACCAATTCGTAGTGTTATTGTAAGGGCTGGAGCCTCTGGTCTGAAGTCAGATGATTCTGAGGGTAAATCATCTATTATTTCGAGTGCTGGACAAACCAAATGTGATAATATTCGACAAAAGCACTCTTCTTCACAAACATTATTGTTTCCTTCTCGAGGCTCTCTTTTCTATACAAGCAATTTTTCGGAGTTGCCATCTTGGAATTTTCTCTTAAGCCGTTGGAAGCTAGCACTTGACCTATTTGGACGCGTTTTCATGGATGACGTGGGTATGGAGCATGGGTCTGTACTGCCAGAGCTACGTGGGTTTCCCGTTAAAGAAATGCGCTTTCGGCGACACATGGAAAAGTTACGCAACGGACAGCAACGCGACTTAGTGCTATGTAAATTGGAGCGAAACCGTGAGAACTTGATTATTCAAACGTTTAAGGAACTGAATACACAGTTTGGGAACCAAAATCGTCGTGCTCAGCCACCGATTACTTTTAACAGAGTTAAGGTTACGTTCAAGGATGAGCCAGGAGAGGGTTCAGGTGTGGCGCGCAGCTTTTACACTTCGATTGCTGAAGCATTGCTGGCTAGTGCAAAAATGCCGAATCTTGAATCTGTTCAGGTGGGAAACACGCATAGTAAGTACGGTGTACCGTTTTCGAGCATATTGCGAAGTAGAACCGTGTCTGGATCAAGTCGCGACCCACCTACCTTACAAAGGCGTGGCACTGGGAGCAAAATACTGTGGCGCACGGCTCGTGAACGAAAAGCTCTTAATTTTGATGCCAGGCCATACACCCCATCGAGCAGCGCAGGTAAGGAAATCATGTCATTCCGGATGCTTAAAACTTACTGTAAATTATCCTTTAGAACACACGGGTGCGGAAAGCTCAAACGACCATTTATCAGTTCACCTACAACAACTAGGAGAGCGTCTTTATCCAAAAGTAAGTTCAGATAAGGCTCACAAAAAATCAGCAGCACTTCCCTTTATTATACATATTTGCTTATTTCCAGATTCACTCAATAAACCAAACCCATGCACCGAAAATTACAGGAATGTTGCTGGAGATACCGACTCCTCAGCTCTTATCTGTACTATCTTCGGATGAGACGTTGCGTCAGAAAGTGAATGAAGCTATTGAAATAATAACATTTAAGCAAAAATCGGAAACAAGTTCTCAAAACCAACCAGCAAAGAAATCGCCATCTGTCGTCCTAGTAGAGCCCGTGGAAGATGATACTGAACCACTATTTTACTCTCCGGGTAAACGAGGGTTTTATACACCTCGTCAAGGATTTGCATCATTTGAACGCATAAACGCATTTAGAAATATTGGCAGGTAAGCAAGCTTACTGTTACTTCTTAGGATACTACTTAATTGATCTCTAGAATCCATTAATGCTTATGCTACCTTGGCTACCCTTGCAAAAATAGGATACACAGTAAGGAGGAAATTCATTTAAGACTACCCTTGCAAAGGTAGGGTACACAGTAAGGAAAAAATCTCTTGGAGGCTACCCTTGCATAGGTAGGATACACAGTAGGGAAGAAATCCCTATCTCGTTAAGTATATTTATTAATACACTAGCTGAATACCCGGCGTCGCCCGGGTCCTTTGCATTGTGAGAAAATGAAAGTTTTAACTGTAACTTTGCTAATGTCGCGGCATTTTTGACAGTTTGGTATACTCCTCCTATTAACCAGTCTACAATTGTTTGTTTGTTTGTTGAATAGTTTTCCCAATACAACAAGAACTAGTCTTGATAATTATAGTATTGGTCACAATTTGTTGTTGGGAGGTAGTTAAAAAATAAATAATTTATCCTAGCTTAATTACTAATAGGGAAATTTAACATTTAAAATAGTTTTACAAAATTTTTAAGTTGATTGTTATTAGAATATCCTAATAATTTTTTTTTTTTTTAATCGTTTTGACTTTTAAGATAAGCGGTAAGGTTAGTTTGAAAAGTGTTGCGTTCCTAATGGTTTTGAGTTGGTGTGGAAGCAGGTTCCAGCAGCGAGCAGCAAAGACGAAGAAATGTTTTCCTGAGCTGGCCAGGTTCAATCTTGGGCAAATTAAATTATTAGTTCTCGCGGATGAGGCGAATTCTAATTATACCCGTTACTCGTAGAGTAAAAAGGGTATACTAAAGTCGTGCAAATGTATGTAACAGGCAGAAGGAAGCATCTCCGATACCATAAAGTATATATATTCTTCATCAGCATCAACAGCCGAGTCGATATAGCCATGTCCGTGCGTCCGTCTGTATGAACACCTAGATCTCAGAGACTAGAAGAGCTAGAGCAACCAAATTTTATACGTAAGCTAGTATTGTCTGTAGGCATATCAAATTTGTTTCAAATTTTGGCAACGCCCCCTCCCGCCCCCGCTATAAAAAATATTGAATAACTCCCACATTTTTAAGATATCGAGCTCAGATTTTGCAGTGTAGTCTATGTGGCCAATATCTACAATCTCACAAATTTTCAAAAGGATCGGATAATAAATGGCCGAGTTAAAAAAATGTTGCATACTTATCCGAGCTGAGCTGAGTAACGGGTATTTCGAAGTCGGGCAGGGCCGACTTTAACTTACGCTCTCGTTTTTCAAATAAGTACGGTGGTTCACAATTAACAATTATTTTATGGACAAAAATGAGAGTTGTAAGCTTAATCCAGGATTCAAGAGGCAGGTCAAATATTTGGTTGGCAAATGTCGTTATATGCTCAGAAGGCATACGGTCGAAGACATATCTCGCAATAGAGTTGAAGGTCACTCGGAGTCGTTGCATATAAAATGCACCATAAAATAAAGTCGGTACTAAACATGTTCTTGCTATGAGCATTTTGATGTTCTGCGGTATAATTGTTTTTGAAACAGATAGTTGCCTGAGATAGCCATAAGTTTTTCCAGAAGCTTTTGCTATGTGGTTGCTCCAGCACAGCGTTGCATTAAATTGTATACCTAGGCTACATATTTGATTCACATATTCCAAGGCATTGTCATCAATAGTAAGCTTTAGGTAGCTCTGTTATATCAATGGTCTTTTTGTAAACAATTAAGCACTTAGATTTTGACGGGTTCGCCTTTGCCCAGTTGCTTATTTTAAGGAGGTTTTTATTACATATCCTGACACAGTCAACGATTTCACGCAACTGGCGACTAACATACAGCTGAACATCGTCAGCATACATATGGACTGCACAGTTAGACAAATTATCACGTAAGTCATTTATATACATCGAAAACAAAAGCGGACCGAGAACAGACCCTTGAGGGACTCCCCGAGTAGTCGGAAGCAACTGTGACATGCGGTTACCTGAAACTACGGCTTGCTGTCTATATGAAAGATATGAGCTAATCATATTCGAAGCAGAGGAAGAAAAGTTGAATAAATTTCTTAGCTTAGTTCATAGTATATCATGGTCCACCGTGTCAAATGCTTTACTAAAATCTAATAGGGTCAAGAATGTTACATGGCTTTCATCAACTTGCTTGCGGATTTCTTCGACTATATTTAAGATGGCAGTTGTACAGCTACGGTTCTTTTTGAATCCTGATTGCTTCTGACTCATAAAAGAGTTTAGGTCAAGAAATGCTTGCACTTGCTTGGCAATTATTTGCTCGAAGGCCTTAGATAGAAAGGGAAGGATGGAGATAGGTCTGAAATCGCCATTCGATTTAGGTGTTGGTATCACTTTTGCGGCTTTCCACATGTTAGGGAAAATGGACGTAGTAAGGGCGGTATTTAAAATATGGGTAATATGATCAATTATCATTGGCAATAGAATTTTAAAAATTTAGGGTTTAGCTTGTCCAGACCTTCTGCATCCGACTTAACATTTAACCCTTTACATGGTGGTGATGCAGATCTGCATCATACCGAATTAATACAATTATTTTCCAGTGTGGATTATAAAATTGTCAAACATGAATTTGATGCAGTTCAGCAACATTCCTTTTTTATTTTAAAAGTGTTGGTAACCCTAAATTATGTCGAAAACTCAACAGCTGATCACTCTTCCCGCCAATTTTGTGAATGTGGTAAACTCAATTGGTTGCGCAGTTTCTCATTAATCTACATTTTAATCATTTCTATGAAATCCATTGGTTTGATTTGCAAAAAACAAAATTGTGCTAGTTCAGAATAGTTAAAAAAATATATAAAAAGCTATTTTACGAGAAAAAATTGATTAGCTGAATTTCAGGAATTTTAGAACGGTTTTTAGGAATCGTTTTCGTAAGGACGATCTAGGATTCGTGGATCTTTGAATCTCATATCAGTTAACCTTTGTGGCCGTACCACTTAAAATATGAAGTGAAATATTTTTAGGTCCACCCATTTTAAATTGGGATTTAAAGTGTTAAAATACTTTCTAAGAAATCACACGAGCGGACACACATGAAGCTAAAACTAATATCACAGCGGGGCCTAAAGTCTACATACATATTTCGATTTCGAGCTGATACGTTTGCCTGGAAAAATTTTTTGTTTAGTTGATCCACATCCAAATCACAACTTGGTAGAGGACTACTTTTGCTTATACCTAGCTTCTTGAGCTCCTTCCAAATTTGACCCGATGCTCATGCACTGGTAAGCTTAGTGTGGTAGAATGCACTTTTAGCAGAGCTTATCATTTTGGTGACGGTGTTTCTAAGTTTTTTAAATTCTGACCGTAAAGAGGGAGTTTTGTAACGTTTCCACCTGTTGTAAGCAACGTCACGCAGTTTAATGTAGCGCTTAATGGTATTATTGAACCATGGATTTTGGGATGGCTTGATTATTTTTGATTTAAGTGGTGCACATGTATTGAGTAGGTAGTCAAAATTCGAGTGAAATACTGCTAGTTGCGAGTCGGGGGTGGACATGTTATAGATAGGGGACCAGTCACATTTACTAAATTCTACAGCGAGGGATGCATAATCAATGTTTTTAAGGTCTCTACATGTAAAAGTAAGGTCAATGTGGCCTAGGTCTATCTCGTAAGTCAAAAAGATAAGATCGTGTTTCGAAAAAGCTGGGGCTGAGACTTGGTCGTAGATTAGAATTTTGTGTTAGGGTGTTAGAGTTATTTGTGAAGTGTGTAGGTACAGTGTTATTGACCACACTTAAGCCAAGAAATTCCATTTCGAGTTGGAGGTGGTTTTCATTGAGCAAGTTGCTGTTCATGTCACCAGTCAATATGACATCGGAATAAAGCAATGAAAAGTCCGATAGTAAATTTATCAGGTTAGAGTATTCGAGTGGCCGATGTGGTCGATAAATACAACCAATCAATATTTTATCACCAGGTTTGTTATGTAAAATTTCTATAAATAAATATTCCATTGCACTCTCAGGGGAATTCTTACATACTAGTCTACTCCTAAGATTTTTATACTCTGTACCGTAGGTACATAGAGTATTATAAGTTTGTGCAAAAGTATGTAACATCCAGAAGGAAGCATCTCCGACCCCATAAAGTATATATATTCTTGATCAGCATCAACAGCCGAGTCGATATAGCCATGTCCGTCTGTCCGTCTGTCTGTCTGTCCGTATGAACGCACAGATCTCAGAGATGGTAAGAGATAGAGGTTTGACGTGTATGGGACATATGCTTCTTATGTCTGCAGGCAGATCAAGTTTATTTTCAATTTTGGCCACGCCCCCTCCCGCCCCCGCAATTTAGAAAAAACGTCATATCTCCCACAGTTTTGAAGATAGATGGCTTGTTTCTTCTGGACATATTTAGTTATTAGAATAACTAATCGATCCGCCAAAGGAATAAAGAAGATCGGATGAACGGTTTTCGAGTTATGATCAAAAGACAAAATTTCTTGGTACAGAGTATGTTATAGTCGGGCTTGACCGACTTTCTTTCTTGTTTTTAATATATATCGCAACACCACCGGCATGGCTTACACGGTCTGAACGGTACAACATGTAGCCTTCACAATCAACCAATACATCACAGGAATTATAGACAAGACTCAGACACACATACAACATCTACATTTGAATTTACAAATAAGAATCTAAGCTCATCCATTTTCTTCCCTAGATTCTGCGCGTTAAGGTGAACAACATTTAAACCGTTTCTTTGTTTTCCTAGAATTCGAATTATGCTGCTTGCTATGGAACTACAAGGTATTAACTCCAATGGGGAGATGAGGGCCTATTAGGAACGCACACTGAACAGATTTGACTATACTTGCAAGGACAAAATTAACAATATAGCTAAATAAAATTAAGTTTAGGTACAAATAGTAGAGTAAGGAAATACAGTTTTCTAATATTGAGTTGTTACAATTGCTCACGAAAGCTGTGCTGCAGTTGAGACACTTCCGAGCCAGCTGGTGCATCAGCGAGAGCATAAGGTTCATTGGTGACAATATCAGAGGAGGGAGGGGAGGAGGAGGGCAGAGAATGACCGTTTGTCAATCTCGAAAGCTCTTCCCAGCTCTGAATGCAATGCACGCCATCACTCGCATTTCGCCTAACGTGCACGAGCCCACGACGATTGAAGACTGCAGAGAGAACTTTACGTTTTTTCAGCCGCAAAGCTTCTTTGAAAACTGTATAATTCTCTCTGGTTAGCTGGTCTTTAATATAGATGGGCGCTAAAGAGTCAAAGCCCAGCATCTCCAAAATTAGGTGTTGTTTTGTCTCGCGACGGTAAGCAGCTAACTGCTTCATTAGTACGACCTTGTCGCTGAACATCTCAAATTTAATTATAATAGCGGGGTCGGTAATCGAATGTGCCGTTTTCCGTAGTCTGAATACCTCTTTGATTAATTGCCGTCTATGAAATCTTCATAATAATATAAGCTCAAATGAAAAATATCAAAATTCAGCCGTTCAATCTGCATCGTCCATTTACCCACGGCTGTATTTTAATCTAAACTTTATGCGCTTTTATAGATATACATATGATTATTTTAGAAATTTCGCGGATTTTTGGACCTTAGAAATTTTCGCTTGCAAGCGTCCAACCATTCAGTAAAATTTCATCGCAATCGGATGATCGGTATAATTTTTTGCAAACTTCGCGGTTTTTGGTCCATTTCCCCCCTATTACGTCAACTTTGAAACCTTAACCGGCAAGCGTTTAACCAATCCCCAATGTTTCAATCGAATGAACGGTTGAATTTTGCAAATTTCGCGGTTTTTGGACCATTTTCCGCCCACTTCTTCAACTTAGAGGCCTTCCTGGGCAAGCACTTAGCCATTCTTCAAAGTTTCTTCGCAATCGGATGAACGGTTAAATATTTCAATTTTCGCGGTTTTTGGACCAAGTCACAGACATGAGACATAGCCTATGACAATTTCCTGATCGACATAAACATACTGTGAAATATTTGTAAAGGTCGGTTCAGCGGTTTAGACGCCCATAAGGAACAAACATACAAACATACTTTCAATTATATATATATTATATATATGTATAGATTCTATATGAAACATTTAGGATTCATTTGGTCGCAGTGTATGCATTGGCATATTATAGAGCTCGTCACATTAAGAAAATGTGATATTTTCCCACATATAAAATTCAGTTCGCCACTGATATACTCTACCCAACCAAAAACATTTCATTTAGATGTGCTCAAACGGTTTTTTATACCCTCTACCCATTAGAAATGTTTAATAAAGCAGTATAACGGCTTCCCAATTGCGCCTTGGATTGTGGAACGCTCGGAGCATGTGTCCCAACGCAACCGAGCTAATGGGTTTCTTGACAAGCACAGCACTGATTATACCCGTTACTCGTAGAGTAAAAAGGGTATACTAAAGTCGTGCAAATGCATGTAACAGGATAAAGGAAGCATCCCCGATATCATAAAGTACAGGGTGCGCCATATAAAGTGTCGGTATGGCAACACTGAATAACTTTGACATTTACCAACCGATTGCTTTTGTTATACATGTTTTGGAAACATCAATCTAGTACAATTTTGACCATGGAACACTTCACACCAAAACAACATGCCGAAATAGTGACGCTGTTCATCGAAAATAATCGTTCAATTGTGCTAACAAATTTTGATGACCGATGAGGCCCATTTCACGCTTTCTGGTGGTGTTAATAAGCAAAATTGTCGCATATGGGGCACGGAAAATCCACACCGCATCCATGAAATACCTTTACACGACCAAAAAGTGACTGTTTGGGCCGGCGTTTGCGCCAAAACCATCATTGGGCCATATTTTTTTCGTGAAAACGAAACAGTCGGTGGAAATCGATATCGGTGGATGTTGGCACATTTTGTCTGCCCGCAAATGCGCGAAAAAGGTCTTGACGGTTACTGGTTCCAACAAGACGGTGCTCCGTGCTAAACTGCAAATCAAACAATCGACTTATTGCAGCGGAAATTCCCTGGACGCCTGGTATCAAAAAAGAGGCGATATTGACTGGCCACCCAGATCTCCAGATTTGACCGCCCCAGACTTATTTTTGTGGGGCTATTTAAAAAGCAAGGTTTACGCCAGCGATCCAAAGACCATTGAAAAGATTAAGGCCAACATTCGTGCCGAAATCGCCACTTTATCGACTGAGACGCTCGAAAAAGTGATGGAAAATGCCGCAAAAAGGGCACATTTTGTTGTGGCCAATAAAGGCGGCCACTTGATTGATGTTGTGTTCAAAAAGTAGTCGAAATAAATTGTACAGGACCAAATTAAAGGAACAAGATCAACATATAGCAATCGGTTGTTTGTTCTTATATTTATTCAGTGTTGCCATACCGACACTTTATATGGCGCACCCTGTATATATATTCTTTATCAGCATCAACAGCCGAGTCGATATAGCCATGTCCGTTTGTCTGTATGAACACTAGAGCGTACCTGACTTGTACGAAAACAATTTTTTTTTATATTTCTTTGAGGCGCATTGGTTAAAACAAGTAAGTGCGCTGCAGTCGAGTTTCCCGACCACAAAATACCCTGTTAAATTGTTTTCATTTATTTGTTTTTGAATGCGGGGTGGGGTGCTCTTATCAGCTCAACTGTTTCGCTTATAACTCCGGTGTTTTTTGTCCGATCTGATTGTACTTTTCAGAATAGATAGATATTGGGCCTAGCTTGATGTATACTAAACCACGAGGATCCAAAAATTGTGGATCTGACGGTTTTTTAGGTCTACGATGTCTACAGCGGGTCTTGGTTTTTTGGGTGAAATTTTCCAAATCTGAAACAAACTTGATCTGCGTACAGCATAAATCTACCTTCATGCGAAAATTTGTGGCTCTATCTTTTATAGTCTCTGAGATCGACGCGTTCATACAGACAGACAGACGGACAGACAGACGGACGCACGGACATGGCTATATCGACTCGGCTGTTCATGCTGATCAAGAATATATTTACTTTATGGGGTCGGAATTGTTTCCTTCTGCCTGTTACATACATTCGCACAACTTCATGATCCCCCTTTTCCCATTTTCAATGGGAACAGGCTATAAAAATAAATAATTGCAATTAAATGTTATTGCTTAGAATGGCCACATCATATGAACATATGGTAAAGACTTTGAGGTAATTGATTTTGATTGACTATGCTATAATGGAGGCTGAATAAATCGAATGTATGATTTGTATGAAAATTTCTTAGCATATTAATACATAGATAGGGCCGGGTCGGCAGGGCCGACTTTAACTTGCGCTTTCGTTTAATGCTTGTTTCGGAAACCTACCGAGTTAACCACCTTAGTGGAAATCCCAGAGGCATCGGCGGTTCTGGTAAAGCATGGGCTTGTTCACTACCCTTATAGCACAGTCGCCATGTTCAGCTGGCACCAGTGTCGGTGCTGGCGTCAACAGGAAAAGTTGTGATCACTGCAGCATACCTCCCACCACGAATGTCATGGTCTCCAACTGATTTCTTTGCAGAAGTATATTGTAGGAGGTGACTTTAACGCCAAACATCAGTTAAGAGCCGTGGCACAGCGCTCTACTGGACGCCTAGCCTACTACCCCACTAACAGAAGAAGTTCGCCCTCAGCAAAAAACTTCTTCATATTCGAAAGGTTTTAAGCCAGCCAACTCATTGTAAAGGAGGAGTATGAATTGTCCTCAGATCATCTTCCAATTCTGGCCACTTTCCACACGTCCCACAAAGAATACCCTATAGGCCATTTTTACTCCCACCGGAGTCCAACATCAACACCTTCCTAAAGAAGCTATCGAATTCTGTCAACCTCAATATAGAGGTTCAAAAAGCAGTAGCTGTTGCTAAAAAAGCTACGAAACGCTGCCCTGATGGCAACGCCGCCCACTGGCTAAACTAATCAACCAGGAAGAATCTCAGAATCAGCCCTGCGGCTGATGAGTTGCTATATGTTAAAAAACGGCTACGGAGAGTTTGTACTTGCACTAACGATCCCCGAATAAATATGCCAACAGGGTAAGAAAGGTTTGGTGTATTGCTACTGTTACCTGTGAACATTTTATACTCTGTACCGTAGGTACACAGAGTATTATAAGTTTGTGCAAAAGTATGTAACAGGCAGAAGGAAGCATCTCCGACCCCATAAAGTATATATATTCTTGATCAGCATCAACAGTCGAGTCGATATAGCCATGTCCGTCTGTCCGTCCGTCCGTCCATCCGTCTGTCCGTCTGTCTGTCCGTATGAACGCACAGATCTTAGAGATGGTAAGAGATAGAGGTTTGACATGTATTGGACATATGCTTCTTATGTCTGCAGGCAAATCAAGTTTATTTTCAATTTTGGCCACGCCCCCGCAATTTAGAAAAAACGTCATATCTCCCACAGTCGGATGAACGGTTTTCGAGTTATGATCAAAAGACATAATTTTCTTGGTACAGAGTATGTTATAGTCGGGCTTGACCGACTTTCTTTCTTGTTTTTATAACCTTGCAAAGGGTATTATAATTTTGCCCAGAAGTTTGCAACGCATAAAAATATTCATTTCCGACCCCATAAACTATATATATTCTTGACCAGGGTGACGAGCTGAGTCGATTGAGCTTTGTCCGTCCATCTGTCTGTCTGTTTCTACGCGAACTAGTCTCTCAGTTTTAAAGCTATCGAGCTGAAATTTTGCACAGTCTTCTTTTTGCTGCACACTACTAATATGTCGGAGCCGACCGGATCGGATGACTATATCTCATAGCTCACATAGGAACAATCGGTCGGAAAACTAGTTTTAGTGAGAACAACTTTTTTCTTTTCAATGGAAACGTCTCCAAACTTTGCAATCGTAGGTTTTCTATGTTTTTTTATAATTCTACCTAAGTTGAATTAAAATCAGACAACTATATGGTATAGCTGCCATACAAAAGATTGTTCTGAAAAACTGTCTTTGTTAAAAAAAAACTTTTTTGTTTTTAATGGTAGCATCCTGCAAATTTGTATTTGTTTGTTTCACATGCTTTCACATAATATTACAAATTTTTGGCCAAATCGGATGACTATATCATATAGCTCCCATACGAACGATCGGTCTGAAAATGGGAAAAAGAGTATTTTTTGACAATATTTAAGCGAGCACTTCCAAGGGTATTAAAACTTCGGCACAGTCGAAGTTAGCTTAGCTTTCTCGTTTACTTTGCTTCGGGGCAGAGTGGGCATCAATCGATTAAAATTTTTATAAAGTTGATTAGTCAATTTAAATTTTAGTTGATTAATATCAACTTGCTTAAAACTAACTATAACTCAACATGACTAAAATCAACTTTGACTAATTTCAACTTTAGTTAAATTTAGTTGATTGATTTCAACTAAGTTGAAAATTTCAAGCATAGTTACACTTTCAACTTATGTGGTATTTTTAGAAGTTGAAATTCAATTTGATTTAAACAAGAAAAATGGATGAAATCAACTCAAAACAAGAAAGAAACTCGGTCAATCCCGACTATAACATACTCTGTACCAAGAAAATTATACGCTCAGCAAAAATTTTGATGCTGCAGTAGCAGCGAACAGTCTTTTGATCATAACTCGAAAACCGTTCATCCGATCTTCTCCATTCGAAAAGTTATCCTGCTAATTAAATATGCCACTAGCAAACGCACTGGATATTTTGCAAGGTGACGATACATATTATGGCATAACGCTTCCGTGCTTTTTTGTGACGACACAGTTAAAATCTCTTTATTAAAACTAAAAGCTCATTCAAGTATGACATTTAAAGAATGTTGTATAAAATTTTCACGAAGAAATATTAAAAAACATTGCCGTGGCAGCAAATATTCGGAAGTCTCTCGGAAAAAAGGTGAATTGCGGTGCCCCTCATAACTTGGTGCTGGATCATCCGAAATCAAAAAACCAAAGTTTATTCGTTAGATAATAGTTTTCCCCAGGTAACGCTGTCGAGTTTTTTTTCGAAATTTTAATTTTTCACTTTTTTTGAAAATTTTGAAGTGAAAAAAACGTTTTTTTTTTTTAAATTCGGCTAATTTGTTATTGTAAATTAAAAATTATTAACAAATTTGAAAAAAAAACTCGACAGCGTTACCTCGTAAATTATGTTCAGAAATAGTGTTCAAAATTTCAAAATGATCGGTTCAGTAGTTTTTATGTTATGAGGGGCACCGACTTTAAAAACGTGAGTTGTGGGAAAAACGCTTTAAAGTTTTGAACACTAAAAAATTTGTACGGTACCTGAAATGCGTCAGGTATAATAATACTCGTAACTTCGTTAATTTTGCTCCAATCGACTTCAAATTTTGACACAATATTCTTAACATTTTAGGCATTCATTTAAAAAAATAAAAATTAAATGCGGGAAAAATAAATTTAAATAGCTTAAATTTTTATCCGAGAGGGAAAAGAGCATCAGTTTGCTAGAAAAATATCCCATCATTAAGAAAATATTCATCAAATATAATACTCCTATGCCCTCGTCTGGACCAGTAGAAAGAATGTTTTCTTTCGCAACATTGGCCCCTCAGATCGAGCAGGACTTCTGATAAATTGTTTGAAAGCCGAGTTGTTATGAAGTCCAATTTAGGACAAATAAATATATAATTGCTTTAGTTAGATAAATATCTATAATTTCACTATACTAATAAAATCAACTTTACAATAGCTAAATTTAGTCAAGTTGAATTTATTCAAGTTGATTTTAGTCATGATTGAAATTCTACTTCTCCGAACAACTAAATAGTTACATATTTAAACTTCAAATCATTCTAAAAAGTTAGGTTGATCAATTTTTAGCTTTAAACTTTCAATCAAGTTGAAAAAATCCCCACTCTGCTTCAGGGGTCCTAACATTTATATATATATATACTGGGACTAAAGCGGCGTGCATTTCTATAAATGTCCGTTTGTCTCGGACCTTTAAACATGCAGTCTTCGCATTTAGGCATCTAAGGTCATCTAAGTAGTTATATAAATCCGTTTCTGCATATAATCTGCTTTAATCGAAACTCCTTCGAAATCAGGGATGTCGGCTAAATATATATTATAAAAAATTGGGGCTAGCAGTGGCCCCTGAGGGACTCCTGCGGAGATTTCTCGCGTGAGCGAACGTTGTGAGCCATCGGGCCTGCGGACTTAGAAAGACCGCTGGGACAGATAATTTTTGGATCATATGTGTAGTATTGGAATTGAACCCAAAGAGATTATTCATCTTATAGATAAGACCGTTTATCCACACCGTGTCAAAGGCCTTTTCAAAATCTAAGGCACAGGCGATGGTAGCGCGCTGAGCCAAATTGCCAAAGATAAAATTGTTTGCCACAGCCAAAGAATGGTTTATGGAAAGGGCTTATGGGAGTTAATAAGGCTTAAGGATTTCGGTTGTTTGAATTGCTCAATAATAATTTTCTCAAAAAGTTGTCAAAAAATGTCAAAAAGTCAAAAAGTCAAATAGCCTTGCAATAATCTGGTTGAATTTGCATTTGGCTTGGGAATAGGTATAACCCTGCTACGATTAGAACTAATTGGAAAGTAGCCAGAGTTATACCAATGATTGAAAATATTTGCTAGGTGCCTCAGGACTGTTCGTCTTTTTACGGACCAGTTTCAAACTACATAAGGCGGATAATTTTCAGCGATTGATTCGTAGCTTCGGGTCATTTGTCAAAATCGGTATTCTAATCAGCATAGCACTGTTAATCCGCTTGTATGGAACAGTGGCCAAAAATACTTATGATGGCCAAAGCGGGCTGAAATTTTTACAAAAAATAGAGAAAAGTTAACTTTTGCACAAACAAATTATACTCTGTGTATGTTTGGAGCTTACAAATTCTAGACCATCAGATATATGACATACTGCTTTCAGATTTTGTGATATCAGGTGAATACTGCGCTACAGTTTGTATACCCTTGCAGCCCGTTTTTTAACTAATTTGAAGGACATGTCCACTGATAACAAACAAGTTTTTCCCAATAAGACTACTTTTCCGGCTCTACTTTTGTATAACAGCTATACCATATAGATGTCCGATTTCGACCAAATTTGGCAGAATTATGGAGAAGCATTAAACTAGTAAATACGGAGTTTGGAGACGTTTGCATTAAAAACAAAAAAGTTTTCCTCACTAGAACTAGTTTTTCGACCGATCGTTCCTATGGCATCTATATGTTATAGTCATCCGATCCGGACATTTTCGACAAATGTGCAGCGTATTTGGACCAGAAGACTTCGTGCAAAGTTTGGTGGCGATAGCTTTAAAACAGACGGAGGAGATAGCATAGAAACAGACGGAAAGACGGACAGACGGGCATGGCTATATCGACTCAGCTCGTCATGCTGATCAAGAATATATATACTTGATGTGGTCGGAAATGCATAGTTCTATGCGTTACAAACATCTGGACAATTTCAAAATACCCTCTGCAAGGGTATAAAAATACAGAAAAATGTTCTAAACATATAACAAAAAAAGTTGACAAACTGAACGTCTATATCTTATTGCTTCCATAGGAACAATCAAGACAAAATTTATAAAAAAAAATTTTTCGGTGAAATTGATTAAGATTTTTATATATATACATAACAGTAATAATGAAAATATTGGAGTTATTTTACATATCCACACATATTATCAAAAAACAACAAACAAAAATTTTAAGAAACAAAAATTATAAAGATTCATCTAGTAATTCATAAACAGATTTTAACAAAGTCGACTTGTCTTTTTTTGGAAGTTGTTAAAAATGGATCTGAACGCAATAGTGTGTTCATGACATCTGTGTTAGTTAACACTTTCCGACTGTGCTGAAGTCTGCATTTTTTTATTTCCTTGTTATTGGACTCTGCGGCTTCCTCCGAAAGCTCTCCAATCGACACTAAGGCATACTCTATAACAGCAGATCCATGAATTAATACCTTGTGGATAGTAGCCGGTAAATAGTACCATGGATATGCAGTTATTAGATATTTAGCTGTATCCAGTGCGTAATTTTCAAATTTCTACGCATTAAAATTGTATCCCGATCCCATGGCTTGCAATAATGTTGCACATCTATGAATCAAACATTCATCAATTCCTGTTATTTCGGAGCTCAATGCTGCATTAGAAAAGAATTTTCCTGCGATATTTCCATCGTTGGACGACCCTCTACCTCCATCTCTAGGTTTGTCCACCCATTTTTTCGCGAAACTCCGCCTAAATTTTGTTTTTTCTCTCCAATACTTTAATCTTCTTCTCTGCATCTCTTGCCACATTTTGACCTCTAGGTTATATGAAATATGTAAAAAGTATTCAAAGAAGCTTATATATGAATGTAGTGCTGATAAGCCAAATTCATAAAATCTTATGCGAACTTCTTTGCTCAAAATTTTTTAACATCGTTCATCTCTGTAGGCTTTGCTCCACATATATAACACTTTGCCGAGGATGATTCACTGATCGCGTTGCACACTTTTCCATCTACCATAGTAATATGCAAGCTATGCGTAATAAGTATTTTTCTGCTAGAAGCGGTTAATTCTGTTCGCTTTAAACGGCTAATTTTTTCCTTAAAATACTTTTCTTCTTCAATCAATAGTTCGGTTGTCTCTTTCTTGAATTGAAGTCTGATTGGTCTACAATAACGAGTCGATGATGGCCGGGGGTTTTCCCAAATTATTTAATCATCTATTTGAGTAACCAGTTGGAGAGGTACGTAGGATGTTATAAATAAGCTTCTGTAGTCCAAATCACCGTTTGAAAACTTTTGCTTATATTCGCAATGGCCCGTACTTACATCAAAGCCCCATTTTCCAATTAAAGTTAGATTGTTAACTGTATTCTCAGGAATAGTTTCAATTAAGTTGAAACTGTAATTCGACTTCCGCATGAGATTCGTCTACATAAATATTATCAGGGTATCCAATTTTTTTTGAACTTAGTATTTTTTGATAACTTGGAAAAAAATCAAAAGATATTTTAATGTTCACAAAGCTTCTTATTAGCAAATATTGGTGTTTCGACATAGAGGTCTCCATTAAAAGTGAAATAACTTCAATGGGATCTGCTGGCAGCAAATTTCGAATTTTATTTTCATTGCGTATAGCAGAAACAGCGGACTCATCAATTTCGCGCAGCTGACCTATACGCCGTCGCTTTGTACCCATTGAAGCCTCCGCAAAATCAAGTTTAGGACGGCCACGATGAGCGCTTTCCTCTATTTTCTGAGATTTACAATGGGTGCGCTTTAACAAAATTGATTCCTTTCTATTAAGCCAACCAGATTGATATTGAAGAACTGACGATTTTTTGCGTTTGTAATTTTTCCAAAAAGTTACAATTGTTTTGCAGCTGTTCTCAATTATTTTCGACAGTTGGCTCAACTCTGGAATAATGTACCTGTTGTTTTCAATTTTCCCTTGCACATCTAAAATCAATTTCTTCAATTTTTCTGCATTGGTACCATTTTCTGCGCACCATAAATTAAAATTATATTGGCGTGTAAAAACATACTTAAGGGATGCACCTACCAAATTCAAATATGATTCTAAGGGAAAAATAATCAAAATTTAAATATTTATATATAAATAAATAGTTTTGCAAAAACAAAACCACGAAAGACAAACACATAGCAGCAGCACAATAGGCAAAGAGTCAACTTTGACGATGTTAATATAAGGTTGTCAAAAAAGTCTTGCGGTATTTTTATTGAATTTTCAATTGTTCATAAAATTGGTTATAATAATGCGATTTAAGTCAAATATGCGCCGTTTTGTTCGATGACGAGTTCCCAACGAGATGCCAACTTCATAATGCCCCTCTTATAGAAGCTCGCTTCCCTATTGTCAAAAAACTCGGAGAGCCAATTTTCACAGGACTCTCTTGTGGCCAACTTCCGACTACCAAGCTCGTTCGCCATGGACAGAAATAGGTGGTAATCACTTGGTGCGAGATCCGGACTATACGGTGGATGCAAAAGAACCTCCCATCGTATTCCGGCGCGTCACCAAGTACGTGGTCGGCGTTTCCGTCCTGACGGCACAAGATTCGTATTTTTCTATTACGAGATGCCGGATTGTTTTCCTTCTGGCAACGCCAGCGCCACACACATCTTTGGTGACGCGCCAGAAGCTCCGGCAGCTCGGATGGGAGGTTCTTTTGCCCGCGGATAGCTCCGGATATCGCACCAAGTGATTACCACCTATTTCTGTCCATGGCGAATCAGCTTGGTAGTCGGTTGGCCACAAGAGAATCCTGTGAAAATTGGTGCTGCCGAGTTTTTTGACGGGGAAGCGAGCTTCTATAAGAGGGGCATTACGAAGATGGGCATCCCGTCGGGAACTCGTCATCGAACAAAAACGGCGCATATTTGACTTAAATCGCATTATTATAACCAATTTTAT
>JAWNNO010006542.1:0-69949 GCA_035044985.1 Lordiphosa fenestrarum
ATTCAAAACATTGAGATACCCAAATAACATAGCAGTAGACGAAACATATGCAGAAGTCGAACTGCAGAGTCTACTAGACAACACAGATTTAAGTATTTTAGAGCTTCAAAAGAGTTTAATTGAAAATTGTCTTGATGAAACGGAAAATAATTTAACATTAATTGGAAAATGGGGTTTTGATGGCAGTACTGGGCACAGTGAATACAAACAAAAGTTTTCAAACTGTAATGACAACGACAGAAGCCTTTTTGTAACATCGTACGTCCCACTTCAGCTGGTAACTGAAAGTGGCTCTAAAGTTATATGGAAAAATCCCAGGCCATCATCTACACGCTATTGTAGGCCGGTCAGATTTCAATTTAAAAAGGAGACCGCCACACTATCCGTTGAAGAAGAGCAGAACTTCAAGAATAAAATAAGCAACTTAAAGCCAACCGAATTCGCAATTCCCAATAAAATCTTATTCATAAATCACACCCTTCAACTTACTATGGTAGATGGTAAGGTGTGCAACGCGTTAAGCAATACATCCTCTATGAAATGCTTTATATGCGGAGCAATACCTACAGAAATGAATGATTTGGAAAAATGTCTTTTAAGAGAAGTGGAGAAGAAGTATTTTGAATTCGGCTTATCGCCACTTCATGCCTATATACGCTTCTTTGAATACTTTTAACACATTTCTTATAAATTGGAAATTAAAGTGTATCAAGCAAGATCACCAGAACAAAAGCTTAAAGTATCGAAGAGAAAGGAACAAGTTCAAGCGGAATTTCGCGATAAAATGGGGTTAATTATTGATAAGCCAAGGGATGGAGGCAGAGGAAATTCCAATGACGGAAATACAGCCAGAAAATTTTTTTGCAACCCGAATTTGGCATCTGATATTACAGGCATTGATGAAGCATTGATAACCCGATGCGCAACGATTTTGCAAGTCTTAGCATCAGGATACACCATTAATGTGCAAAAATTCGAAACCTAAACATTGGAAACGGCTAAGCAGCTAATCAAAATATATCCTTGGTACTATCTTCCAGCAACAGTGCATAAAATTTTAATTCATGGACCGAAGGTGATAGAGCACGCGTTGCTGTCGATTGGAGAGCTCTCAGAGGAAGCTGCAGAGTCCAACAATAAGGAAATAAAAAAGTGCCGGCTGCAACATACACGAAAGATGTCCCGCGTGTTGACAAATACAGATTTGATTAAAACACTTCTTTTGAGATCAGACCCTTTTATAACAGGTCAAAGAAAATTATCAAAAAAAGATAAATCGAAATTTTTATCATCCACATTGGATTTATTGGAAGATACTTGCTAAACTTAAAATTTCATTCATTTTTATAATTTCGTTTTTATTTTTAATATTTAAAATACATTTATTCTTATTATTCTTGTAAAAACTAGAGCAACTCACTTTTTTATATTTTTAATCGCTGGTGGGGAAGGGGGGGGGGAGGTCGACTTCCACCAATTTTTACAGAATGTTATCTAAATATATCTCGGATTTTTAGCAAATTTTATTACTGTAACTCTACTAGAAGAGTTTTTGCTCACCACTGCCATATAAAAGCAACTAATGTGCCATGGGACCTATAGGTTATAGTCGTCCGATGTGGCCAAATTTTTTGCAATATATTTAAAATATTTTTATAGATTTTTGTTAAAAATTTCAAGTCGATATCTCAACGGGAAGTATTTATGGCCGCGGCTCCATACAAGCCCAACCACTGTGCAATGGTTCTGTTATAACGCTCGGCAACACCATTTTGCTGTGGTGTATGAGGGACTGTAAGCTGTCTCTTTATACCTTCATTTCGCAAAAACGCATCAAATTCTTTATTAACGTATTCACCTCCGTTGTCACTTCTTATTGTTTTTATTTTGCAGCCAGTTTGCTTTTCCGTCTGTGACTTATAGGCCTTGAAATGTTCGAATACTTCACTTTTACTTCTCATGAAAATAACTGCAGTGTATCTGGACTTATCGTCAATAAATGTCAAAAAATATTGCGATCCACCAATTGATTTTTCATTAAAAGGTCCACATACATCTGTATGTATTAACTCAAGCAATTTTTTAGCAAGATACTTTGATTCTTCAAACAGGTTGAGAGCAAATTTTGCTTTTCATACATGATACACACGTAATATTTAACTTCGATTGCATTTTGTCTATGCAGTACACATTTCATTCGACGCCAGTTTATAAAGATTTTGCAAATTTATATGGTCAAATCTATTATGCCATTTCATCACGTTTTCAACACAAGATACGTTTAATAGACTCAAAGTAATTTTCAAAAATGTACAACCCATTTTCTTTGTATGCAACTGCAATCACTTCATTTTCATCTTTTATTCGTATTACCGCACAATTGTCGTGAAAATTAATTTTTAGTCCATTTTCGGTGCCTTTTCCGACTGAGAAAAAATTTGTTTGTAATTCCGGTATATACAAAACATTTTTATACCCGTTACTCGTAGAGTAAAAAGGGTATACTAAAGTCGTGCAAATGTATGTAACAGGCAGAGGAAGCATCTCCGATATCATAAAGAATATATATTCTTCATCAGCATCAACAGCCGAGTCGATATAGCCATGTCGTCGCAGTCCATTTCGTCCGTCCGTCCGTCCTCTTATGAACACCTAGATCTCAGAGACTAGAAGAGCTAGAGCAACCAAATTTTATACGTAAGCTAGTATTGTCTGTAGGCAGATCAAGTTTGTTTCAAATTTTGCCCATGCCCCCTCCCGCCCCCGCAATAAAAAATATTGAATAACTCCCACAATTTTTAAGATATCGTGCTCAGATTTCGCAGTGTATGGTCTATGTGGCCAATATCTACAATCTCACAAATTTTCAAAAGGATCGGATAATAAATGGCCGAGTTAAAAAAATGTTGCATACTTATCCGAGCTGAGCTGAGTAACGGGTATTTCGAAGTCGGGCAGGGCCGACTTTAACTTAGGCTCTCGTTTAAATTAAAATCAGATTTGTTGGTTTTAATGTGAACCGTACCAATGCCAATTGCATTCAATGATTGATCGCCAGCCACAAGTACTTTCAAATTTGTCTCTGTGTATTGTGTAAAAAGTTCGCGATTAATACACATATGTGAAGTGGCGCCACTGTCCGCGCACCATCCGTCACCACTCTTTTTTTCTTCGGCTGAACCCAGTCGGACTTTGCGTCATGTGTTGAGAAAAATCAGTACACCCGGTGGCATGATATTTCACGTAAATAGTCTCTACATAATTTTTTTCCATGAAATTAGCCCTTAATATATCATGAAAAACTCACACGTTATTTTCTCAGGTATTTGTAAGGCTAAAAGTCTGAAATTTCATTCGAAAACATGAAAAACTCAGGGCCTTGTCAGCGAACGTCTCATGTCTTCCCACCTACGATATACAAAGTAAGTACATCTGGAGTACTAAGAAAGTAAAGAACCCGAAGGCTGATGACGTCATCTAAACGGCCGTTACCGTTCCCAAAGAATCTCGATTTTCCCGACTTTTTTCTGTTACACCACTTGCGATTTTCCACAGTTCCGAATGGATTAGGACTCCGCGCATTTGTACACACCAAACATCATAGTTTTTGTCGTCTAACTTTTCAATAGAGTACCAATAGAGTCGCCATCTTGAACACATCAAACTTTGTTGTTGTCTTTAGTTGGACACACCAATAAAAAACACTTTTCCTGAGTCTCGTAATTACACCATTATTATTTAACTTGTTCTTCAAATTTATTCCCGGTTATTTCTGCTACCTGGGTCCATAACCATTTGTTGGTAGAACTTTGTTACCGTTGCAGTGGAATAAATATAGCCAGAGTTAAACTTAAACTTACAGACTGATCATGCAAGAAGTAATGCGCGCTTACAGAATTTGCGCATCTTCTCTTTACACTTGTATTAGTATGGGTAACATAAGAGGGTTGCCAGAGTAATAGGAACTTAACATAACATTTGTGTTGCTTAACAAAATACGTATTATTTTCAACAGTACTGAGTACCATTTCTCATTCTTTTCCACATTAATCAATTTACTTATCTTGGGGCCCATGTCTCTATTGATTCTTTCCACCTGGCCGTTTGCTTGTGGGGAACCCGTAGCAATCTTCACATGACAAATATTATTTTGTCTCACAAAGTTCTCAAATTCATCTGAGGTGTCCGAGATAATCACTGCGCGGTCTACTATATGCCCTAAAATAATCTTGTAATGCGTCTATCGCTTCTTTTGACTTTGTTGTTTTGTAGGGTATAGTCTCACAAACTTTGTACATGCATCCACAACAACCAAAATATGCTTTTTTACCGACTCCTTGTTGTTTATTAGCTCTTAATGGTCAATGTGCACCACTTGAAAAGGGACGGTACCCTCCTGCTTGTTGTTCTAAGCCGACAACGCAATACACTTCAGACAGTTTCGTATGTGATCTTCAGTTTTCTTTTTCATACTTGGGAACCAATAACTTTTGCCAATGACCTCCGTTACTTTTTCTGTTCCCAAGTTGGGACTCATTATGGTACTTATAAAGGACGTGTCCTTCCATTGATTCTGGAACGTAAAACATCAATTTCTCTCTTCCCTTTCTATATACTACACCGTTTCCCATATTATACAGACTATGCTCTCTTTCTCTTAGTATTTCTTTTATCTTACAAATTTTCTTGTATTTATTCTGTCAAATAAGTAAGTTGTCCTCAAACGTATTGTCCTCTATTACCATTATCGTATTGCACCTACTTAAAGCGTCGACATGTTGCATTCTTTTGTCTGATCTGTGCTCCCATATGCAATCGTAGTTTTCCAATTAAAGTGCCCACCTGGCTATTCTCGGGTTAAGCTCTTTCTTATTCAATGTCAGTTTTAATGAATTACAGTCGGTTACGACTTTAAAAGAAATTCCCTAAAGATAAATCCTAAATCTCTTTAGTGCGTATATTACCGCCAGCGTCTCTAACTCAAAACTGTGATATCTTGATTCCATATCCGTTGTTCTTTTTGACATATAAAAAATTGGGTGAAATTTGCCATCACTTTTCTTTTGTAACAGTATTGCCCCGAAACCTACTGAGCTTGCATCACAATGTAGTTCAGTTTCGTCGTTTGGATCATATATAGTATAGCCAATATCGGTGTTTCCGATAGCTTGCTCTTCAGTAGATTGAAAGCTTAAAATTGTTCAGAGCCGAAACTGAACTTTTTATCTTTCCTTGTCAGATCATGAAGCGGCTTAGCCAACAAAGAAAAATTCTGGATGAATCTCCGAAAAAAGGAGCACATTCCCAAAAAACTTTGAACATCACGAACTTTTGTAGGAACTGGGAAGTCATTAATTGCCTTTATCCCTTCTTCGTTAGCCTGAATACCCTTTTCTGAAATCACATATCACAGATATTTCACCTTGCTTTGGAAAAAACTACATTTATCCATTCTCAAATCAAGCTTGTTCATCACCAGCCGTTTAAATACTTACTGCAAAATAGATATGTGCTCTTCGACTTCTCTTGTTGCGATCATAATATCATCAAGATACACTATCAGTTTGCCTTCCTTTATCATGACTCCAAAGACCTTAGTAATAAACCTTAGAAATACAAACGGTGCGTTTGTTAGCCCGAATGGCATCCTAAAGTATTCAAATCCATTGGCGTCGTAAATGCTGTATATTTTATGTAATCTGGATGCATGTATACGTGATTATAACTGTTTTTTAAATCCAACTTAGTAAAAATCCGTTTGTTCACCATCACTATCATAAACCATTAATTAATGGAATAGGATATTTTATCTTTCTTGTCCTCTTATTCAACTCCCTGTAATCTACACACATTCTTGACTAATTGGTTTTTTTTTTAACCAAAATCGCACGGGCTGAATATTCTGATTCGCTTGGTAGTATAACATTGTTTGCCAACCCTTCATCTATAATTTTCTGAATAGTGGCTTTCTCTGCGTATGATAGCCTTCTTGGTGTACAACTAAAAGCTCTACCATCTTCAACCTCTAAACGCATTGCACATTTTATTACTGGCTCTGCAGGTCTGACAGATTTTTCGTAACCATTTTTAATAAGGTCCACCAACTTTACTTTTTGAGCAAAACTAACCATATTTCCTATGCCGTATTGTGGCTCTTTTTCTTCTCTTCCATATTCAATAGCCATTATTTGCTTACAAAAATCGTCCCCGTCCTGATCAATATACATTTTCTCACATTCGTCTTTTTGAACCTTTTCGATTTCTTGATTTTTCCTTATGGTGCTTACACATATTTCGTTTTCACACTCTTAATCTTCGTCTTCAGTATTTAAATCATCCTCTACTATGAATTTTACTTAACTTTGTTTTAAAAAATCCCTGCCTAAAATGACAGGATTCCCCACAGAGTCGTCGCTCACCACAATCAGCTTTGTTTTTATATTTTTATTAGAAAACGAAATTAAACATTTTACGTATCCATGAATTATTAATTTGCTTTTGTTTATGCCAACATAACATTTATCGGTTACTTCATTTTACTTAACATCTATAGGAACAAGTGATCATCAAACTGATGGGGCTGCCAGAATCTAGGAGTGTTTCTAAAAACATTGTCTAAAAACTTTGTTTTCTTGGGCACTTGGTTCCTCTGGTCTTGCCCCGTTGTTGGCTTCTCCAGCTTTACTTCCTTAAACGCCTGCAACACATCTGTCTTAGACTCGAAATTCTGCAGCTTAGCCATATTCCGTAAATTAACATCTGGAATCCCCGCGATTAGGTAATCAATAAACTCATCTTCTTCCAAGGTAATTGCATTCGCCAACATGTGTTTCTCTTGAAAATAGTTTTCAAAATTTATATCCACCCGCCATTTAGGATCTTAATGTTTCTGACGTACGACCAGCTTAGACTCATTGTGCTTAAACATTTTGGACATTTTGCCAAGCAACACATCGACTGGTTCGATCATTAGCTCTGAATTTGCGAACAGACATTCCATTGCTCTGCCTTTGACTTTGCTACAAATCACTGCTTGCATCGAGTTATCGGTCACTTGGTAGAGTCCTCGAGCGTTTTGTACCATTGTAAGCCATCCGTTAAATTTATTATCACCCTCAAATGTAGGTAACAGCTCCTTAACAAATTCCAAAGAAATTTCGTTTTTGGCCATCTTTTGCTGGTTTGTCTACGCTTCCAATTTTTGTAGTTTCTCCTCCAGTTGTTGAATTTAAACATCTTTTGTGAACATTTCAAATTTATGCAGCACTGTGTCCACACTTGAGTACCCCTCTTCTTGACTTACGTTATTTTTGTCGTAACCGTCAGTTAGCTTTACGTTGTTTACGTTGTTGCCATCTGCTTGATGCTCATTGTTGATGGTTTGGCCCTCTGCCTTGTTGTCGTTGTGGTAGCCTTCTGCCTCGTTGTCGTTGCTGTAGCCTTCTGCCTGGCGCTCCTCGTTGTTGGTTTGGCCCTCTGTCTTTGCTTACCGCTCATCGTTTTCAGTGTGGCCCTCTACCGTCTGGCCATTGTTGTTGTCTTCGGCCATTTTTACACACTCTGATGAAATAGGGCCGCCATCTTTAATTGCGCCGTTTCGAGAATTTTCCATAGCGTTGCTGCTGCCAAGCTCCGTATCGTTGTTTAACTTTTCCCAGCTTTTCGATCGTCTAGGCTTTGTAGCCTTAAGATTAACACGTTTTTAGTGCCGCTCGTATGAAATTTGTTCGATTTACACAAGGACTTTAAGACTTTCACTAGCAATTGTTTTAGGTTAATCGCTGACATGTGGTTAACACTTTAATTGTTTGTTTTTGTTGTTTGACGTTAATGAGACCACTTCTGATTATTATAGACAGCACGAGAGTGGTATAGTTCCGAGTTATATCTTTATTTAATCTCTTTATTCACAAGCGTTACACCTTGATCGTGTGCGCGTCAACTCAGAATGCCTCGCCTCGGCGCGATCTATCGATAAGCTTATGTACATGCTTAACTATCGATTACAGTGTTGCTTAAGACTATCGATCACAGTGTTTCTTAAAAGTACTTATTTACAGTTTCTCTTAAAGCTAGTTATATATATATTGCACACTTATACTAAAGGGTGCGCCATATAAAGTGTCGGTATGGCAACACTAAATAACTTTGACATTTACCAACCGATTGCTTTTGTTAGACATGTTTTGGAAACATCAATCTAGTACAATTTTGACCATGGAACGCTTCACACCAAAACAACGTGCCGAAATAGTGACGCAGTTCATCGAAAATAATCGTTCAATTGTGCTAACTCAACTCAACAAATTTTGATGACCGATGAGGCCCATTTCACGCTTTCTGGTGGTGTTAATAAGCAAAATTGTCGCATATGGGGCACGAAAATCCACACCGCATCCATGAAATAAATTTACACCACCAAAAAGTGACCTGGACGCCTGGTATCAAAAAGAGGCGATATTGACTGGCCACCCAGATCTCCAGATTTGACCGCCCCAGACTTCTTTTTGTGGGGCTATTTAAAAAGCAAGGTTTACGCCAGCGATCCACAGACCATTGAAGAGCTTAAGGCCAACATTCGTGCCGAAATCGCCACTTTATCGACTGAGACGCTCGAAAAAGTGATGGAAAATGCCGCAAAAAGGGCACATTTTGTTGTGGCCAATAAAGGCGGCCACTTGATTGATGTTGTGTTCAAAAAGTAGTCGAAATAAATTGTACAGGACCAAATTAAAGGAACGAGATCAACATATAGCAATCGGTTGTTTGTTTTTATATTTTTTCAGTGTTGCCATACCAACACTTTATATGTACCCTGTACATACTACTACAATCCATACAAGACTTAAATCATTATGGATTTAATCATTTGGTGTTTTAAATCAGAAATAAAAAAGATTTAAATCTTTTAGATTTAAATCAAAATATAATTCAATTTGATTGCTTCAAAAGATTTATAAATCACCATAGAGCCGTCATCAATGATTTCAAAAAGATTTAAATCTTAATGATTTCAAGCAAATTGGATGCAATCACGAACTAAAGAGATCACCAAGATTTAAAATCAAAATGATTTAAATATTTTACATCTCTGATGACCAGAAAGCAGCAAAATGTCACTGAATCTGAACCGGTCACCCTGTACTGGTCAGCTGTTGTTTGCTTACGCGCTTAGGAAAAGTTAATCTTTTTGTGAAAATGTAAACTGGAAGTCTCTTTGATGAATGCAGAGAGACTTAGTGGAATGCCTTTGTTGTTTTTATACGGTCATTTTGCGTGGCGCTGAAGGAGGAGGAGCATTTATGGAGACTGCTTGTCAAATCCCATAAGATGTGTTGCGATTTGGCCGCTTCGACTAGCGCCACTTGTTCGTCCACCGTAAAGCTCTCCATATGACTTTTGTATTGGTTTTGGTCTTTTTAGATTCAATTTTTTTGTTGTTTGGTACCTCTGACAATTGTTATAACATATTTCATAATTTCTATGACCCCCTGCGAGAATTTATCAGCTGTTTGGCGAAAAAACGAGATGGCAGGCCGTGCTCATTCTCACAGCGCATTTGTGGTGTCTCCGTACCAGACAACTGCAATGCGTAGTCAATAATGCGTACTACCTATTTTTTGAAGTACGCATACGCACGCATATGCACGCATATGCATTAGAAATAGTGGGCTACACATACACACACTACGCATCTCCAAAAAACTGAGTATACATAGTACGTTGACGCAAAAGTTGAAATACGTATAAGTAAGCTGAAGCACTGCAAAAAGTACGAATTTTATACGTACTGAAACTGAGCAGTAGGCATTTCCATTTTGCTTAATTTTTACTTCAATTTTGCGTCATTTATGCGTACTTCGTTTTTCTATAGGAAGTCTAACAGTCTCTGTTAAATTTTGTTATTGATTTACATGGCTTGGTTGGGGGGCGACTTGTCGCTCTCAGCCATCGCAACCTAACCTAACCTACAAGGCTTAGTTAGTCAGTTTATCTTCTTATGAGTTAATTTTAAATAAAACTTATTCTCGGTATTTTCGCGAGCAGTAATTTCGTCAAAATTTGTAAACTCTTATCCAAAGGAATATATAAAGTTTGTGCAAATATGTTGCCATTAATTGGTTATTATGGGCAATGTTAATAACGAGAAATGTGAACTTCTGAGGAAAAAAACTATTTCAAAAACAGAAATTAATAAGACCCTGTAATGTTATTATGTACATTAGGGTGCTCTTTTTAAGGTCAAAATTGAAATTTACTAAGGGCGCCCCCTTAATCGATTCATTTTGCTTATAGATATTAAAAATTTTAACCAAAAAAAAAAAACCATTTTTAATGGGCGCGCCGAGGCCATAAAATTTGCTCTAAAAATTACCCATACGCCCCGTAGTCTACATCGAATTTCCAATAATGAGATCTGTGCTACATGGGTCGAGCTGTTAATTTTTGAAAGTCTGCCAACCAATTTCGATTTTGATTTTAAAATTCCCAAATTACAAACAAAAATGGACAAGGAACCTCACGCATTTTTGGTGGGCGCTTTAAGTCCCGGTTTTGTCGAGTCAGTTGAGCTGCCTTGTAAAAGAGATGCACAATTTATGGACGGACGCTTAAGCCCCAGTCAAAAGCTTAAGACGCATCGACCACGATATAGTTGGACTTTATCAGGAATATACTGCGCTGAAAAAAAACATAAATAGAATGGGTGAGACATTCAGAAGGCGGCAAGGAGATTTTGAAACCACTTTATGCAATACCTTTCCTATTGCCCCCGCCAATGCTTCGGAAAAGGACCCAAAAACTCGAGGAAGAAGAAATGGAAATGGAGACTGAGGCTCAGGAACAAGATGATGTGGATTCTGAATATGAGCTTGAAGAAGAGGCCAGGTTCAGTGGCAAAAAAATAAAACTGGATAAACGTTCCAATCCCAAGAGAAAACGACAGAAATTCGTATCCAGACTGTCGAAAAAAAACACGTTTAAAAGAGTATAATTAAAGATCTTTTTTCGAACTAATTGTTTTTATGTACATAGTGTATTTTTATTATGATGCTAACTAAGGGTGTAACAATATTGTTGTGTAAAATTTTATAAATAAATATGTGAAATATGCCAGTTTACAATTCGGAACTAATTGAGCTTAAAAACAATATATTGTCTACTGAGTGTGGGGCTATTCTAGTTCTCTTTTTGACAATAATATTTCCAGCAAGAGAAAAAACCCTCTCTGATGCTGCGCTGCTTTCAGGAATAGCTAGAACTGAAAGTGCGAGTTTAGATAGTCTCGGAAATTTACTTGCATGCTCTTGCCACCAAGTCAAAGCATTATAATAGTTATTCAAAACAACTTTCTCCTTGGAGAATATTTCTACTCTCATCATCATTTCTCTCATCCCAAACAGTTTCGTCTTGTGATAGTTGTGGTACTACAAGAAGTTCTAAAAAAAAAGCAATTCTTCGGATGATTAATGATATGGTGTACAGCCTAGGTTATTTTGCTGTGTGCTTTGATTCGGGTTTGTAGATGAGCAGGTCTCTGATCTAAAGACTTCCCATCTTAAAATTTCACTGACACAAAATTCTTTTAATTCGTATTGCTGATTTTCTGGTAATTGGTTTGCAGGTGGATAGACCATATAGAAAATAGGCTACTTTGTGAATTATTTGTAAATTGGAAGGTCAAGTAGTCTTAGCTATGAAGCTAGAAGTAACTGGAATGTCGTTATGAATATGATTACACATTGAAGTTAGTTTTTTAATGGATGGCACAACAAAACAAATTGATGGAAAGCTAACACCTTGTTATTTTCTAGATGTAGTGTCCACATCACCACATAATTTTTCGAAGGCCTCAATAATAGTTATATCAATATTTGCTATCCTCTGAATCTGATTGCAGTCAGCAAGTGATTCTCTAATTTTTGACCAATTGTCAATGATTGATTTAAACATTATATAAATAGTGTTCCAACGAGTAGGGCAGTGGATTTTTAAAGTTGTATCTTAATTATACTGCAGACTGGCCTTTTTAAAATATTTTACAAGTTTTTAACAACTTTCAATAATTACCCCTAGCTTAAGTGCGTGTTTGTTTTAGGGGGTGAGAATGCGGCGGAATGATCAGTGTCTGAGGAGATTTGGGGTTGTCCGACTTGTAAGGTCATCCTAAGGCAGGGCGGGTAATACAGATACAATTTTTTTTTTGTTGTTAGCCGACCATTCCAGCTATCGAGGTCGTACACATCCTGAGTCAGCCGTAATGTAGCCTTCTACCGATAGTTGGACCCGGTGAAGGTCGGGTCATAACTGAAAATTACAATAAGTATTTTTATTGGACTTAAAACAAACTTTTTTGAGACGCGATAATAGAGAGCTTTCTTGCTAGCTGGTGCCAAATAACGATAAGACGATTTCTTCGTTTCAAAACATTTATTCAACTGCTGCTCCAACAGCATAACCTTCACCTATACTCTATTACAAATATTGTCTAGTGGTTATGTTGATAAGCGCATAGCAATATAAGAGTGCATTCAATACACTTGCAGCATTTCAATTGGCATCTTTTACATTTTAATTTGAAACTATCTTAAATATCTGTCTAAACTTACTTTAGTGTTTTAACAATAACAATTATCAATTATTTCCAGATCTTACAAGATTTACAAAAAAGTGCGTATACGCATTTGTTTTGCGTATACGCACAGAAATTAAGCGTAGTGTGCGTATGCCTCAAATATAACAAGTAAGGGCGCTGCAGTCGAGTTTCCCGACCACAAAATACCCTGTTCATTTGTTTTCATTTATTTGTTTTCCAAATCTGAAACAAACTTCATCTGCGTACAGCATAAATCTACCTTCGTGCAAAAATTTGTGGCTGTATCTCTTATAGTGTCTGAGATCGACGCGCTCATACAGACAGACAGACGGACATGGCTATATCGACTCGGCTGTTCATGCTGATCAAGAATATATATACTTTATGCGGTCGGAATATTTTCCTTCTCCCTGTTACATACATTCGCACAACTTCATGAACTTCATGATAAAAACGTAGTGTGTGTGTACAAATGACATAAGGGACATTCCATATTAACTCAGCCACGCCAACTTTCTTTTTTCGAAAAATTTTTTAATGGCTATTATATTGAAGTACTATAGACAGACGAAAAACCCCAAAATTTTGTTCCCCTACCGTCAATAGTTCTCCAGATAATCCGGAAAACACATAAAACGTTTAAAAATTGATAACTTTTGCACGGTGTAACGGATTTGATCGAATCCAAAACCTCTTTTGGTGAACTTTTCGGAAAAATTATTAAACAACTCTCAAAGTAATCAGAAGCAATCTTTTTGATTAAAAAAAATCTGTTTTTTGCTGTTTTCTTCAAGAGGGCCACTCGATATTTCATTCGTTTATTTTTTTTCAGATAGAGCATATTTTTAAGTACATTCCGCAATATATTTCAAGATGGCAGACATCCTGAGAGCTCGGGAATTCATTTTTTTAAATATCCAATTTCGGGCGTTTGACTGATTTTTCAAATATTATGAACGAAATAATAAACAATTAATCAATTTGTGGCTTAATTTGGTTCATCGCGATATAAAACTATTGTATAATTAATTAATACATAAGTGTTAAGTATCGATACTTTTGTCATCTTTAGAACTATCGATATAAGCCTTGGAGTGTACGAAATTTGGGCACATTAACTTACTGGCAACCTGATTGTAAATTACGAATAACGGCATGTAAAGAGAAGAATAAAGGCGACACTTTGGATTGAAAACGCGTGTAATACACAACATATTGGCGACGAGGTCAAAAAAAAAGAGGTTAGATAACCTGTAAATCACTTGTATTACAAGAAAGTCATAAGTTGTAAGTACAACACCAAAGTCTTATGACGAAAGGAGAATCTCCAGATGAAAAGATGACGCAGCCCAACGTAACAATTATGCAGGCATCGAACATGCCAGAATTCTCAGCTCAAACAGCTTGGCACATGTGGCATGAGAGACTTGAGATTCATTTATGTGAGGCTAGAGCTAAATCGGACGAAGCGAAGAAAGCAGCATAGCTAAGGTTTATTGGCGCTGAGGCGTACAGTGTATTACACAGTCTCTGCAGCCCGAGCTTGCCATCCAGCAAGTCGTACAAGGAACTATGTACCATGTTGGACACCCATTACACTCCGCCCACGATAGTTTTCCATGAGCGAAAACAGTTCCACACAGCATGCCAGAAGCCCAACGAGTGTGTTGCGGATTGGTACGCACGGATCAAGAAGCTTGCGCTCAGCTGTAAATTTGGAACAAACTTAGAGGCGTTTGTTCTGGACAGGTTCATTGTTGGATTGGCCATTGAACTCTATGAAAGACTCTGCGAGGAGGACGAGACCATAACCTTGCAGCAGGCGTTAAGAAAAACCTTAATATGTGAGACGAAAATGGCGGCAAAGACTTCACTAAGGGAAGTAAGCGATGGCAACCAGAGTTGGGCAAATCTTAATTGATTAACAATTAAAAAATTAACAATTAATTAATTGTATTTCGCACCTATCGCAGTTAACAATTAATTAACTGTAATTGCAATATTTTGTGATTAACAATTGATTAATTGTTAATCGTCAGTTTCTACAGTTAACAATTGATTAACTGTCAATCTGATTAAAAAATTTGATTAAAAATTAATAATTGAATAGTAAAATAAGATTTGTATATTACTATTTTACTATTATTTCTTATAATTGTATAAGTCGCATTTCAGCACAACCCTCTTTTCAAACATGCAGTGAAAGGCAAAGAAATAAGTCGTTCAACTGCTGCCGACAATTGTTATATTATAAAAATACCTTCGGATTTCGGGATATTGAATCAGAACCTGCAGTTCCTGATTTTCCTCTGCATCAAAAGTTCTACTTTAGTCAAAAGCGAATTACAGGGCACTTGATTCATTTCGGTTTTTGGTACATCCGAGCCAAAATCAAAATTGAAAATAAATTTTTCTTGGTTAGTTTTTGTTCTTGATGCCATTGATGATTCGTTTTCGGATATTTTTTTTTAAATATACATGCCCACACAGCTTACTTAATTGTTAATTTTAACTGTAGTGTAGAACAATTGAAAAATTCAATAGCAATTAATTCAATTGTAATTTACAATTAATTTTAGTTAATTCAATTAAATCAATTGCAAGCTGCAATTAATATGTTAATTGCAGTTAATTTTAACTGTAATTGAATTAACTGATTAAAAATATTAATTGATTAATCAATTGATTAAAAATTTAATTGATTAATGCCCAACACTGATGGCAACGATGCGGTCAATTATATCAATAGGACACGCAAGCACCAAGGAGGCGCTGATTCAGCGCAAGACAAGAAGAGACAGCCATGTTCCAGATGCGGTTGGCGGAATCACTCATCGAGTGAATGCAAATACAAGGACAGCAAATGTCACAAATGCGGGAAAACGGGTCACTTAGCATCCGTATGCAAAATGAATGAATGAATGAATGAAATGAACCAAGACCACTTCCACTTATGTGGAAAGAGAAGGTAGAGCAGAAAATACGAAATTTAGTAGATCAAGGTATGTTAGAGCAAGTGGACAACTCTGAATGGGGAACTCCCTTAGTACCTATTTTAAAATCTGATGGTGATCTAAGAGTTTGCGGAGACTATAAGCTTACTGTTAACAAGTTTCTATGTGACTTTAGATATCCATTACCAAGGATTGATGAAATTTTTGCAGCTCTAGAAGGAGGCGAATTGTTCACAAAATTGGATTTATCTCAAGCTTACAACCAGTTATTATTGGATGAAGAGTCCCAATTGCTATGCACTTGGAGCACTCATGTGGGAATTTTTAAGGTTAAAAGACTACCTTTTGGAATAAAGACAGCAGCAGCTATCTTTCAAAAAACCATTGAAAATCTACTGAGAAGCATTCCGTATGTAGTTACATACCAAGACGACATTACCGTCACAGGCCCTGATATGAGAACACACATTCTTACTCTCAGGACTGTACTTAGCAAGCTGAAATCAGCAGGGCTAAAATTAAATAAAGCAAAATGTAAATTCTTTGAGAAAAAGATTCAGTACCTAGGATTTGTCATTGATAAAGATGGTCTTAGTAAAAGTACTGAAAGAATTTCTAGCGTTATTAACGCACCCACACCGACAAATGTATCGGAAGTCAGAGCTTTTGTTGGAATGGTAAATTACTATTCAAAATTCATCAACAAGTTCGCAGAGAAAATGGATCCACTGTATAATTTATTGAGGAAAGGTTCCGAATATAAGTGGACACCAGAATGTACCAATGCTTATGAAGCAATTAAAGATGACATATCATCTGACAATGTTTTAGTGCATTTTAATCCAGAATTAGACATAATTCTATCGACAGACGCATGTAATACAGCAGTCGCAGGTATTCTTGCACATAAATTTAAAAATGGAACAGTAAAGCCAATTGCTTTCGTATCCAGATTACTACAAAACAGTGAAAGACGGTACAGTACCATTGAAAAAGAAGCATTAGCTATCATATTTTCGGTTTCAAAGCTTCGCCAGTACTTACTGGGTCAAAAATTCACCTTGAGGACAGACCACAAGCCACTTCTCACCATATTTGGAGAGCACAAGGGATTGCCGTTAATGGCCTCGGCAAGAATGCAGAGGTGGGCATTACTTTTGTCTGGCTTCAACTATGTGGTTGAGTACGTGAAGGGAACAATTAATGAGGCTGATCATTTATCCAGAATTCCTCAGGTTGAAGGCGAGGTTCAATCAAAAGAATGTAGTTACATTAACCTCATAAGGCAACAAAATCCATTGAGCTTAAATTTTCAGTCTATAGCAAAGCTAACTAGACGGGATCCGTTGTTGGCGAAATTGCTCAAAGCAATAGAAAACGGTAATATTTCCCAGTTGGGGGAAGAACATAAAACATTTAAAAACAAGGAGAATGAATTATCCGTAGAGTATGGATGCATAATGTGGGGTTATCGAACAATAGTACCACATAGGCTACAAGAAGAAGTACTTGACTATCTTCATGTTTCACACTTAGGTGTTGTGAAAACGAAAGCTTTAGCCAGAAACTACGTTTGGTGGCCAGGGCTTGATAAAGACATAGAAAGAATGATAAGTCAGTGTGAGCCATGTCAAAAGTTTCAAGAAAGTCCCAATAAAAGCGCATTAATTCCGTGGCGACCGGAAGTTTCAGCATGGAAACGAATTCATGTTGATTTTGCGGGACCAATAAGAAATAAATATTTCTTGGTCATAGTTGATTCATATTCCAAATGGGCAGAAGTGATGATCACAAAACAGATTACATCTAAGTTCACAGTGGCAAAATTAAGAGAATTGTTTTGTAGATATGGATTAGTTGTTGTACTGGTTAGTGACAACGGACGCCAGTTTACATCTGATGAGTTTAAACATTTTTTGGGGATGAACGGAGTTAAGCATGTTTTGACAGCGCCAGGACACCCATCGACAAATGGTCAAGCAGAGATTTTCGTAAAAACTCTCAAGAAGTCTGTATCAGCCACGCTTAATCAGAACCCTACTGAAGAGTTGGAAACTATTGTTAATAGATTTCTAGCTGATTACAGAAACACGAAACACTGTACTACAGGTGAGACTCCAGCTAAGCTTTTCTTTGGCCGTAGTCTCAAAACCAGGTTAGACCTTCTGACTCCGCCTACAGTAAGACAAACGATTTTGAAGAACCAGGAACATAGTGTTCAAAATTACAAAGGAAATCGCAATGCGATATTTGGGGAAGGTCAGAAGGTATTTATTCGAGATTATAGGGATCCTAACAAGCCTGCTTGGTCACCATCCACAATTGAACAAAAATTAGGATCTCGAACATATTTATGTATTCTCACTCATAATAACCGCACAATTAAGCGACACACTGATCAAATCAGAGCACCAATTGATACAGACGCAACAACAGGAAACAAGGAACAGGTGCAAACAAATGATCACATAAATCTTGATGCATTGAATATTGAAAATAGTGTGGATGCTTCGTCTGAGTATCACAATAACGTCATGACTCCCAAAAGAAGTTTAAGGCCACGTCAAGATGGCAAAGTTGTAAAAACAAATGTTAATAAGTAAAGACTTGGGGGGAGCATGTTAAGTATCGACACTTTTGTCATCTTTAGAACTATCGATATAAGCCTTGGAGTGTACGAAATTTGGGCACATTAACTTACTGGCAACCTGATTGTAAATTACGAATAACGGCATGTAAAGAGAAGAATAAAGGCGACACTTTGGATTGAAAACGCGTGTAATACACAACAATAAGCAAATCGTAAGTTTAATATTTTCGTGAAAAGTTAACTGTATTCTGTCGTCAATCATAAGTTACAAGTCAGTAATCAAAACTATCTGGTAAATTGGCCCAATACTTGACGTAAGTTATGGATATGAGATTATTGGACTTATTTGGGAGATTAATTCACGTTCATTTCTTAGAATGCCACGCAGTGATAGATTTGCGAGTCCAATGGGAACCCTCTATGAGAAAGGACATATTGAAATGAGTCTACGTACGATTTCAAAAGCATTACACGCAAAGTTTCCCTCTCTACCACAAACTGCAAAAATTTGCAGTTGTTGTCGTGACAAGGCTTCAAGCTACATCGGCCCACCATCTGGCCCTTTAACGAAACATCTTTAATCTTTGCGATCAGGTCGATCATTTCACCCACTCAATACCAACTGTTCAATTAACAACGAATCCCAAAAACCATCTGAATTCTGCAGTTCTCCCATTAATGAAGATTTAAAGAGTGATCAAAGCGACAATGATCAGCCTCCATTAAAAAGGTATCGGTCTCAAAGGGAGTTGGATTCGAAGCAGATGTTGGATGCTTTGAAGGGGCATAGCGACTTAATTTCGACGACATAATTTCGCCCAGTACAATTTGAATCAAAATTATGTCGCTGGAATCGAAATTATGTCGTTTTTTTCCTGTCGGAATTATGTCGTTTTAGAACGACATTAGTTCGATCGAAATTATGTCGTTTTTTTCTTGTCGGAATTATTTCGATCGAAATTATGTCGTTTTTTCTCTGTCGGAATAATGTCGATCGAAATTATGTCGTTTTTTCTCTGTCGAAATAATGTCGTCGGAACTATGTCGGCCCCCCGAAGAATATGCAGAAATTGGACCCAGCGCACAGTGGTCCAAATTGCAAAAATTTTGGCAGAAACTCCAACTATTGAGGTATGTGCCCCAAATTTGGTTTGTACACATATTTTGGGCCCCAAGACATCTCACCAAGATTCGCTCGTTTAAGACCATTACTTTATATAGCTGCCATGCCATGGATCGGTTATCCAGCCGATTTGCACCAACTTTGTTGATTTTTGAGCAATTGAACTAAAATTTGGATTGAACTCATATTTTGGGAGCTCAAGGCTTTTTATTTTTTTTCAATTGTTCAATTGAACTAAAATTTGGTTTGTATATGTACTTGTATTTAGCTCCCTAGACCAGCGATGGGCAAGCCCTTGCTCTTTTTGCTCACATTGCTCCCATTACTCCCAAGAGCCACCCACAGATTCTTTAAAAATTGCCTAGTCATGCACAATTGCAAAATTTTCTTGCTTCGAAGCAAATCCAACAACAACGCCAGGCAGGTGCGAGCACAAGCTACGCATAAAAATGCCTTGTCATGCACAAGCTGTGTGCATGACTTGCAAAATATTTTATTGTTGTTGTTGGACTGCTCCCAAAATCAAATTTCGTGCGCACCGCTGCCCTAGACGACACACCAAAGGGTCTGGCCCGATAAGGGAAGGGGTGCGGCCCAATGACGGGAATTTTGAAATTTCCTTTTTAATTGAATAGGTTACTTCAAATAAAACTGATCTGTCTAATTCTTAAATTCTTTTTTGTGCAATGTCCTTAAGATATCGCTAAAAATCGGTTTTTGACAAGGTTTTTTTTAAATGCCAATATCTCGGGCCCCAGAGTAGCTAGCGACATGAAATAAAATCCCAACGACAGAGAATTGAACAAAGTTAATTAACTTAATTACTTACACTGAAAACTTTTTATTGTATAATTAATTGAAAAATATAATGAGTTGGTTTTGGTAGTTCCCGTTATAGAGCCACCTTAAAACTTTTACAGTATCTTCTTTGAACCTCGACGCTTATTACCTGAAAGTTTCAAAAAAATCGATGATACGCTTCCTCAAGAAAAATTAAAAAATATATTTCTACTCAGACTTAAAACAATGATAACATTCATAACCAATCTAGATGGCTATTCAACATGTCCTTCTTTCTAAATTGCTTAATAATATTTAGTTCATTTCGGAATTCCAAAGCGTCGAGACGACTTGTGCTAAATTAAAATAATTAAATAAGAATATTTAATCTAATATCCAACTTGAGAATTTTTTAAGAAACAATAAACCCACAAAAAAAATGCTTATAAAGTGCAAAAATTTTAACATTTCTTTAAAAGAAAGTAAAGGTCGGCCTAAATGTATTAACAGCCTGCAGGAGGCTCAGCTTTTTACTATTATAACCAAAAAGACAATATTAATAAATGACAAGCTGTGCGATAAGTGTAGACGTTTGAAGTCGTCAACCAGCTTCAATAATGTTCCCGAATATGAGCAGCCGAATGAAGAATACGTAGACTCTGACACAAGCTCTTCTTTGATAGTCTCCTCCGATTCGTACAATGATCCCAACTTTAATTTTGATCAAGTAGATAAAGTCGAACTTAATATGAAACGTGTTGCTGCTACGCATAATGTTTGTACCATTTGCAAGTCCAGAGGACAAATGGTTGTAATTCGAGTTCAAGCGCGTTGTCAAGCGTACGCAAAAGCAAACATATACGGCCCTGTTCCGAATTCCGAATCGGTTTTCGTGTAAACGTTGCATTGTAGAGCTTAAACATAGAAATGTTATAAGGAAGGCGACAGGCAAATCAACGGCTACTAGATCAGGTTTGAGAAAAATCGGAATTGCTTCATCAGTTGAAACCGACAGCTCAATGCCAAGTGGATTCAATTCGACTAAAATAGACGACCTGATCTAGTAGGCACAGACTATTTGCTTACTTTTCATAGAAAACTGTGGGATTTTAAGTACATACAAAAACTAACGTTTACACGAAACCCGACTCGGAATCGGGAACAGGGCCGATATATTCCTGAAAAAAACCGTTGCTGCGCATTGCATTTATCTGGAAACATTTTCTTTGAAGATGAGCTTCAAAGTCTTGAAGTAATAGTCCATAAAACAACGATGACAACTACTCAGATCAAAGCGCTTTTTCAACACCTTTCCATTGGAAGCCTTTCATTGTTTGAAAGAATTAGAGATCAAAAAATTCCTGAGAAACAAATCGTTGAATTACCTGGACTATGCTGGGAAAATATTAAAATATTGGAGCGTCAGTTAACTTCATTAAGAAACACGGAATTAAGAACTGTTATTCAAGCCGTTATAATATTTTTGTTTAAACTGGTATTTCCGACCAACTGACGGCAACAGTTTTTGGACTAAAATATAAGCAACATGTTTCAAAAATGTTTAGTGAAGTGATTGATGGTTTTAGAAGAAACGAATTGCCATCGTTTGGGATTGGCGGTATAACACGAGATGTTTTACTTCTAAATACGTCAGATACAGTGAAAGATTTGTTGGCCCTAGAAAGCGACCAACTGGTCTTAATTTTCGATGGCACATACGTACGGCACCAAAAGAGCAGCAACAGTGAATATCAGCGAAAATCGTATTCGGGACAGAAAAAAACTCATTTATGCAAACCCTTTACCATTTGTACTACAAATGGATGTGTTCTTGACATATGTGGTCTGTTGTATGGAAATGAAAACGATGCTTCGATTATGAAGAAAGTTCTAGCCAACACGAATTTACTTATGCTCTTGCGTCCAAATGACATCTTCGTTGTGGATAGGGGTTTTCGCGATGTTGTTGATGAAATAGAAAGAAAAGGCTTTAAAGTTCTAATGCCAGCATTAAAAGGAAAAAAGCGCAACTGTATACGGAAGAAGCAAATTTGACTCGAAAAGTAACCAAAATAAGATGGGTAGTTGAAGCCGTCCATGGAGCAATTGCTCAAAAATATAAGCTTTTGCATCACAATTTGGACAACAAATACCTAACCAAAGTTGGCGATCTATGCAGAATCGCTGGGTATCTCAACAACATGTTTGCAAAGAGGTTGAACTCAGACAAGGAACTAGGAAGCAGAATACTTTCTCACTTTAAAAATCGTGTGAACGCTCCGAGCACTCTGTCAGAAGAAGATGAGAAAGAGCGTTATGGCAGAAGAAGAAGTCTTTTAAGTCCATTAAATACGTCATCGCTTGTAGAATTTCCTAGACTCACAGAAGACGAGCTTAAAATATTAGTCTCTGGATCTTACCAACTGTCGTTATCCGTCTCATATCCAGCCGAAATCCTGAAAGAGGACGGAACGATTGAAGCTTCATTGCTTAAAATGAATCCCTCAATAACAAAATTCGAGGTTCGATCGAGGCATATAAACAGCAAGTGGTATAGTGTTTATGTCGACTTCATTTCCAACCACAATAGCATAGATGGCATAAAACGCTATTGCTGTAGTTGTCCCAACGGATAGAGGACTGTTGGCTGTTGCTCACACTCTGCAAGTGTGATATATTACTTGACTCATGCAAGATATCTATCACGCATTATCCGTCCAGCAGCAATTTTATCAAAAATATTTGAGTCCAACGAAGCAAATGTTGTCATAAATAAAAATAGTGAAGATGATGATCAAGTAAAATAAGTGCGAACTTTTTTTTAAATTTTCTTGAGGAAGCGTATCATCGATTTTTTTGAAACTTTCAGGTAATAAGCGTCCAGGTTCAAAGAAGATACTGTAAAAGTTTTAAGGTGGCTCTATAACGGAAACTACCAAAACCGACTCATTATATTTTTCAATTAATTATACACAAAAAAGTTATCAGTGTAAGTAATTAAGTTTTTCAGTTTCTATAACCTTGTTCAATTCTCTGTCGTTGGGATTTTATTTCATGTCGCTAGCTACTCTGGGGCCCGAGATATTGACATTTAAAATCCTTGTCAAAAACCGATTTTTAGCGATATCTTAAGGACATTGCACAAAAAAAATTTAAGAATTAGACAGATCAGTTTTATTTGAAGTAACCTATTCAATTAAAAAGGAAATTTCAAAATTCCCGTCATTGGGCCGCACCCCTTCCCTTATCGGGCCAGACCCTTTGGTTCAGTTTAAAACACTTTTTCAGATAGCTGCCATATAAACGATTTTTCCGACTTCTACCAAATTTGATGTTTTTTGTCGATTTTTAAATGCGATTTTTTGGCCAAAACTGACAAGAAAGATTAATATTCTCGTATTTTGTACATTAGACTGAACGTCCCTTATATGAAAAATTTTTTTATTGACAATGCTCAGGTGCTCAAAGCTCAAAAAATTCGCAATATTTTTTTTGTTACCGTAACGGAAAACCAAAATTCGATGTATTAAGTCTACATGGTGCCACAAAGTCTTCAAAGCTCCGAAATAAAATTTCCCTCCCCATTTCCCCTTTTTCTATTTATTTATTCAACAAAGTAACTTCTGCAAACATTGTTGTTAAATTTGAAAATATTATGTAGAAATCAGAATGCTGGAAATCAAATCAATCTAATTTGCTACTCTCAAACGCTAATACTACGAATAAAAACTTGTGCGACGATCGCCTCTGCACAAATATAATAAAACCTGATTAAAAACGAGTGTTGTGCCAGAAAAAATTCTATGCCTGAATTAATAGTGCAGTATGTGAAATACCGTGAGATGAAATCGTCCAGTAGCGGATCTAGCGGGGGGCTTTAAGTGCTGAAGCCCTCCCCAGAGCTCAAATCTAAATATTTACCAGTATTTTATGAAATTTTTGATTTCTGCAAATGTATTGCTCCTTGCATTAATATATGCAATATCTGGTGAATTAAGATAATTGGACGCTGAGCGGGCTTCAGCCCCCTCCTTGATTCGCCACTTAAGTCGTCTTTGGGCATTATCTACATCAGCATACATTCCCTATTGCGCGCAATCTGTTCGCGTTTAATTCTAGTTTTATTGTCGCTCAATAAAAGACTGTTGCTGAGTGGTACAACAAAAGACTGAGCAAATTTAACCGAAGTATTTGAAAGGTTTTTTTTCCGGATGATGAATAGTCATATCCGCAATTAGCAAATAGGTGCTCTATTACAAGTCCTTGAAGAAAAGTTGCTCGATTATCCTATGCAAATTTCCTGCAAAAAATGAAAAACCTATCAAAAATAAAGACTATAACGTAAATTTAGTTATTCAAATTTATTCATAAGAGTGTTATTGGTGCAATTTGGATAAGCTTGTCTGTGCTCTTCAATCCATTGAAGGAGGTTATGCTGATCCCCTTTTATAATTCGCCCATCGAAGTCTTCAACTAATTTAACACCTCTTTCTGCGACATCATTCAAAACCTTAAAGTTTTTAATTACTTTCTGCGCTGCCAGATATTCATGGTCGTCTTGCCACTGCTCTGGGTCGGACTCTAAAAAATTCACTGGAATCCCGAATTACTTGAAAAAACTTAAGCTATTTTTTGTAATGCATTTTTGAAATGGTTTATCTAAAGAAAAAATATAAGTTAGAACTAATAAATATCTTTATAAATCGATGTTCTTACGCAGAAATGAATCTATGTCTTCATGTCGAATTTTCTGAAGCGACATCAAAGATCCCTTCTAGATGATCCTTAAAATTCTTCTCTCTGTCCCGAAACAGCTCATTATCGCGAAATGAATCTTTTTGGATATCCCTATATTGCTCATAAAGATTTCTCAAGCTTCTGCACACATTTCTTGCTGGTTTCATGTTAAGTCCAACAGACTGCAAGATATCACCAATTTTAAGGACAGTGCGGCTTAAGCTGTCTTTCAGTGAGTATTTATTGCAGGGATGCAAACCACTCGACAAAAAGTACTGGATCGGTTCAGTGGTTCACACAGTTTCTGAACCGCCGGTTCGGTTCACTACTTGGTTTTTGGAGCTAACTGAACCGCGGTTTTGGTTCGGTTCAGTGGTTCACAAAGAAACATAATGAAAGTAATTCCTGTAGTCCATTTGAATATCTTTAAAATCCATAGAAGAATGTCCAAAGTTTGTTATGTCGGATTTCTAGGATTCGTCTGTAAATTCCTAGAGGAATATTTATAATATTATATGAGAAAATCTCTCCTGTCAAAGATTTAATTAGTGTAAAGAAGTACTACAGAAAATAGAAAATATTGCCTACTAGAGGAATAAATGCAGAATGAAGAGATCGGCGGGCAATTGCAGAACTCTTACAGGATTACATGTCATCGTTAAAAGATATATCGATCCGGCAACGATAAATATGTGGAGGGTCAAACTTAATGTACAAAAATTATTGTCGGGAAACGATTCTAATTCCCAAATTATTAAAAATAATTGGCTAAAGGAGAGCGATTCCAGTTAAATCTCGTAAGAGAACTGAACCGAACCGAACCGTTTTTATTTGTGGTTTTCGGTTCGGTTCAGCAATTCTAAAGGGAAACCGGTTTGGTTTGCGGTTCGGATCACCAGCAGGAATAAGCGGTTCGGTTCGCTTCAAAACCGGTTCGGTTCAGACACGGTTTGCATCCCTGATTTATTGACCCTCATATCATGGAACAGGACCGCCAATGCATCTTTTCTTGCAAGGCTGAAATAAATAATATTTAATTCCACAAAAATGTTTGGCATTTTAAAAGCTGCTTTGTTTAATAAGTAAAATGAAAATAGGGAAATGGGAAATTTTATTTCGGAACTTTAAAGCTTTTGCGGAACCATTTAGACTTAATATATCGAATTTTGGTTTTCCGTTACGGCAACAAAAAAATATTGCGAATTTTTTGAGCTTTGAGCACCAGAACATTTCCAATTTTGAAATTCCCATATGTTTGATGTTCAGTCTAATGTACATATTGAAGAATAATATAGTGTTAGTAGTTACGTTAATCCGAGTCAAGCCAAAATACTTTTGTTCCACAGAACAAAACAAGTTATTTTTCCAACATAATCTATTGGGAAAAAATTTGGTTTTACACTTAAAAACAAGAAAGAAAGTCGGTCAAGCCCGACTATAACATACTCTGTACCAAGAAATTTTGTCTTTTGATCATAACTCGAAAACCGTTCATCCGATCTTCTTTATTCCTTTGGCGGATCGATAAGTTAATATAATAATATAATATATAACTAAATATGTCCAGAAGGAACAAGCCATCTATCTTCAAAACTGTGGGAGATATGACGTTTTTTTTAAATTGCCGGGGTGGGAGGGGGCGTGGCCAAAATTGAAAATAAACTTGATCTGCCTGCAGACATAAGAAGCATATGTCCCATACATGTCAAACCTCTATCTCTTACCATCTCTGAGATCAGTGCGTTCATACGGACAGACAGACGGACGGACAGACGGACAGACGGACATGGCTATATCGACTCGGCTGTTGATGCTGATCAAGAATATATATACTTTATGGGGTCGGAGATGCTTCCTTCTGCATGTTACATACTTTTGCACAAACTTATAATACTCTATGTATGTACCTTCGGTACAGAGTATAAAAATGTTTTGAATTTTGGCGAAAATTTTTGGCAGTTGGACCAGTGTGCAGGGTATAAACCATTCGAAGCGCAGCCGCGGTCAACATTTACATGAAATTATCTTTACACATTTAATTATACAGATCGATCGACCCAAATTAAGATTTCATACATTTTTCTTACAGCGTCTTCAGATTAAGTATTTGGCAGTAAATTTTGAACTCGCAAAACTGTCGCATGTTAAAATTAAATCGCCGTAGTTGCAAAAGACCTCCAACTTTATACAAGGGCTTAGCGACATTTTGAAGCCTTGTTTACTTTCCGTCGGAATAATGTCGTTTCAAGACGAAATAATTTCGATCGAAATTATGTCGTTTTTATACTCTGTACCGTAGGTACATAGAGTATTATAAGTTTGTGCAAAAGTATGTAACATCCAGAAGGAAGCATCTCCGACCCCATAAAGTATATATATTCTTGATCAGCATCAACAGCCGAGTCGATATAGCCATGTCCGTCTGTCCGTCTGTCCGTATGAACGCACAGATCTCAGAGATGGTAAGAGATAGAGGTTTGACGTGTATGGGACATATGCTTCTTATGTCTGCAGGCAGATCAAGTTTATTTTCAATTTTGGCCACGCCCCCTCCCGCCCCCGCAATTTAGAAAAAACGTCATATCTCCCACAGTTTTAAAGATAGATGGCTTGTTCCTTCTGGACATATTTAGTTATTAGAATAACTTATCGATCCGCCAAAGGAATGAAGAAGATCGGATGAACGGTTTTCGAGCTATGATCAAAAGACAAAATTTCTTGGTACAGAGTATGTTATAGTCGGGCTTCACCGACTTTCTTTCTTGTTTCTCTGTTGAAATTATGTCGTTTAAAAACGACATAATTTCAACGTCCCAACTAGAACTATTTTGCTGTCGGAATAATGTCGTTTTGAAACGACATTATTCCGATCGAAATTATGTCGTTTTTTTCCCGGCGAAATTATTTCGTTGCAGAACGACATAATTTCGATCGAAATGATGTCGTTTTTATCGAAACTATGTCGTTTTTTTCTGTCGAAATAATGTCGTCGGAACCATGTGGTCCCCCCCTTTGAAGGCCAAATTCCATGATTCGCAGACATACCCCGAGCGCTTGCAGATTTTAACAGTTACACCGCGGTCTTGGAGTGCACGAAAGGTCTCTTCCGAATTCAATACGACACGACACATGGCCTTAAAAGAAATACGTTTAAGAGAAATGAAAGGAATGTTTGCTTCGCCAACTATCAAAGCAGGTCATTCTCTATCAATTGAGACTGTGGAAAAAGTACGCAGTTTTTATCTTGAAAATAGTCGAATAATGCCAGGGTTCAAGGACAAAGTTTCTGTTAAATTAAACGGAGAGAAGAGGGTGGAACAAAAGCACTTGATTCTTGATAACTTAAAGGAGATCCATCGAGAGGATTCTTGATAACTTAAAGGAGATCCATCGAGAGTATGGGACGGCGCATCCAGAAGCTGCAGTTGGATTTAGTAAGTTTGCCGAATTAAGACCAAAACAATGCGTAATTGCATGAACGAGTGGCACCCACACGGTGTGTGTTTGCACCTACCATCAAAACTGCAAGCTAATGTCAGATGCAATAAACATTAAACATAAAGCTCTTGTACAGTGCCATGATTGAGACGGTGCAATTTCGAGTGTGACAGAGTGCGGACAAATGCACCTTACAAACATAATTACTTCCAACGAATGAATTCGTCGATCTACTTTGTGATCGATTGAAAGAATTGAAGCCTCACCATTTTATCGCTTAAGAATAGTCAGCTTATGTGAAACAGCGGAAGGAAAATTTGGCTTAAGGAGTGTTGCTAGAGCACTGCGATTTCTCTGAAAATTACGCGTTCGTTGCTCAAGATGCTGCTCAATCGTTCCACTACAATAACGATCAGTGTACAGTCCATCCTTTGGTCTATTATTATCGGGAGAAAAATGAGATCCAGCATAAGAGCTTGGTTGTTCTGTCCGGCAGTCTTGTACACGATACGGCTGCCTTTTATTTAGTGCAGAAGATAATAGTGGAGCAAGTGAGAAAGATCTGCAATGTAGCAAAGAAAATAATTTAAGTCACACACGGGGCTGCGCAACATTTTAAAAATCGTTTCCAAATATCGAATTTATTAAATCATGAACGTGATTTCGGCTTGAAAGTTGAGGCACATCACTTCTCAACTGCCCACGGTAAAGGAGCGTGTGACGAAGTGGGCGCAATTTTCAAAAGAGAAACCAGGCGTAGAAGTCTCCAGATCACTCATGCTGAGCCTATTCTCAGTCCAGATGCTTTGTTTCGATGGTCAAAAGATCATTTTCAAGGGATTGATGTATTTTTTACACGAAAGAGGAGCACGACACTGTCAAAGCAGAATTGAAGACAAGGTTTGACAGTGCAAAGCCCATTCCTGGTATTCAAAAGCAACACTGTTTCATTCCCGGAATGGATAATCAGCTACGGCTCAAGCGTTATTCTTCAGCAGTTGATGAGGACGTTTTTCCCAAGGAAAAGAAGCAAAAGCAGCGAAAGTCTGGTTCTAAACACTCAAATTAAACTTGTTGGGATGATATATCGTTTATTATACGAAAATATTGAATTTGTAATTCTTAGTCTTTTTTTTTCCTTGCCCTTTTGTTTTCTTTGGTCGAAATTTGGATTACGTTCAAGGGTAATTATACTCTTATATCGCGATGAACCAAATTAAGCCACAAATTGATTAATTGTTAATTATTTCGTTCATAATATTTGAAAAATCATTCAAACGCCCGAAATTGGATATTTAAACAAGTAAGGGCGCTGTAGTCGAGTTTCCCGACCACAAAATACCCTGTTCATTTGTTTTCATTTATTTCTTTGTGACAAAATGTCATCCTAAATGTAGGCAACACTTTTGGTAGTCCTGGCCAACAACTGGGTGGGGGGTTGTGCTCTTACTGTTTCGCTTATAACTCCGGTGTTTTTTGTCCGATCTGATTGTACTTTTCAGAATAGATAGATATTGGGCCTAGCTTGATGCATACTAAACCACGAGGCTCTAACTTGAAAATTGTGGATCTGACGGTTGTTTAGGTGTAGAATTTCTAGAGGAGGTCTTGGTTTTTTGGGGATAAAAGGGGGACGGGTGGGAATTTTCCAAATCTGAAACAAACTTGATCTGCGTACAGCATAAATCTACCTTCGTGCAAAAATTTGTGGCTCTATCTTTTATAGTCTCTGAGATCGACGCGTTCATACAGACAGACAGACGGACGGACGGACGGACGGACAGACGGACAGACGGACAGTCGGACAGCGGAGACGGACATGGCTATATCGACTCGGCTGTTCATGCTGATCAAGAATATATATACTTTATGGGGTCGGAAAATTTTCCTTCTTCCTGTTACATACATTCGCACAACTTCATGATCCCCCTTTTCCCATTTTCAATGGGAACAGGGTATAAAAATGAATTCCCGAGCTCTCAGGCTGTCTGCCATCTTGAAATATATTGCGGAATGTACTTAAAAATATGCTCTATCTGAAAAAAAATAAACGAATGATATATCGAGTGGCCCTCTTGAAGAAAACACCAAAAAATAGTTTTTATACTCTGTACCTTAGGTACATAGAGTATATTAAGTTTGTGCAAAAGTATGTAACAGCCAAAAGGAAGCATCTCCGACCCCATAAAGTATATATATTCTTGATCAGCATCAACAGCCGAGTCGATAAAGCCATGTCCGTCTGTCAGTCTTTCAGTCTGTCCGTCTGTCTGTCCGTATGAACGCACAGATCTCAGAGATGGTTAGAGATAGAGGTTTGACATGTATGGGACATATGCTTCTTTAATCTGCAGGCAGATCAAGTTTATTTTAAACTTTGGCCACGCCCCCTCCTGCCCCCGCAAAATGGAAAAAAGTAATTTCTCCCACAGTTTTAAAGATAGATCGTTCGTTCCTTTTGGACATATTTTGTAATCGGGATAACTTATCGATCCGCAAAAGGAATGGTGGATGGATTCGGATGAACGGTTGTCGAGTTATGATCAAAAGACTGTTCGCTAAGCGTATAATTTCGTTGGTACAGAGTATGTTATAGTTGGGCTTGACCGACTTCTTTCTTGTTTTTAATTAAAAAGACTACTTCTGAAACTTTGAGAGTTGTTTTATAGTTTTTCCGAAAAGTTCACGAAAAGTTCGCCAAAAGTGGTTTTTGATTCGATCGTTCAAAAGTTATCAATTTTTAAACGTTTTATGTGTTTTTTCATCTATCTATAGTACTTTAATAAAATAGCAATTAAAAAATTTTTTCAACAAAAAAAAAGGTGGGATGGCTGAGTTGATATGGATGTCCCATATGCGTAAACGTAGAACAAATACGTATACGCACTATGAAGTATACGTATACGTACTTTTAAAAAAATCCTTATTAAAGTACGCAGAAGTTTTCTGACTGGATACGCATTGAAGCATTGACGCATTTGAAGCAATACGTATATGTATACGATTTGCTGTTCTCTGCTCCGTATCCGCTCTGAGAATCTTCTGTATCGCATTCACTGAGCTATGAACTTAGATGGGCTCGGAGAAAATTCTCAGCGTCTCCGTACCTAGCTTAAAGACGCAATATTTGACAAAAGACAACGATTTATTGTTTAATAAATTAGGAAAAAAATCGAACACAAAATCACTTTTGAATTCACGTAGATCTCTAATTATCACAAATTATTGATGCATTAGTGTTTTTCCAAAATGCTTTACCAGAATAAAAAGCTTACTTAATATTTACGATAAATATCTTACAGTATTCAACTCATTGGCATCTTCTTTCGTACGTTGCTCCTTTTCAGCATCTATCTCCCTTTGTGTGTGTTTGTCTTGTTTGTTCGACTGTCTAGCAGCTGCCCCCATTTTGTTTACCAGGGTTGATTTTTATTAGGCTAGAGAAATACGCCTTCCTCTTTGGCCCACTAAATAGATGGCGTCCTTCTTTGAAAGACTGCACGCCACTTTTGTTTGTCCTGTCATTGTGTCAAACTTAATTTTTTTTTTGTCTCTTTTGCTTGGCATAAATCAGTCGGGAATCATTTATCTAACCGGATTTCTGTCAACAAATGAAGGCCAAGCCATCTGTCGTATGTGATAAGAGGCTAGGTGAAACAATCGTCTCTTGCTTAAGCCTTAGGTTAAATGCAAGTTCACTTTAACAATTATCCCTTTCCTTTTCGCGTCTGCAATTTCAGCTAATTTGCGCCACTCGGAAAATTTGAGAGCTTCGGGGGGATATTAGCGCAAACAAAATGCAACACTTGAGCTGAAAAATTGCCGCAATGAAGGAGCTTCCGCTCCACACCGAGCTTCACCCTCACCCTCGAGAATTGCGCCACTGCAAAAAATGTTTAATTACTGCAAATTCTTTCACCCGACCAGGAGGGGTGGGGATCGAAAGAGTATGAAAGAGATGGGTAGAGGTGAGTGGCTTGACACATTTTGCAGTTTTTGCTTCTGCACCATTTTCGGGTTCACTGATTGCTTAGCTGCTCCTGTCTCTGCCTTTTCTCCCCACACATTTAATTAATTTGCCATTAATTTGTGTTTTCTTTGGATTTGTTATTGGTCTTGTTGATTTTGCTTTTTGTCGCAATATTTCAATCCACTTTGGGGGGCTAATGAACTTGGGCGAACGTTCATTCGCCCCATTTTATTATACTCTGTACCAAAAGGTACACAGAGTATATAAAGATTGTGCAAAAGTATGTAACAGCCAGAAGGAATCGTCTCCGACCCCGTAAAGTATATATATTTTTGATCAGCATCAACAGCCGAGTCGATATAGCCATGTCCGTCTGTCTATCTGTCCGAATGAAGGCCAGATCTCAGAGATGGTAAAAGAAAGAGGTTTGACGTGTATGGGACAAAAACTGTTTTTCTTTTAGCCAGATCAAGTTTATTTTCAATTTTGGCCACGCCCCGCCCCCGCAATTTGGAAAAAACGCCATATCTGCCACAGCTTTAGTGATAGATGTTTCGTACCTTATTCGGTTCAACAACAGTTATAGATTTGAACTATTTCCCAGTGACTTCTTCTGTTATCCTGATAGAATTATCCACATTACTGTGGAAACACTTTTCGTAAGTGGACTACGAAATTGCATTTTACTTTAAGGGCTGTATCCAAAACTTCGAAGTTTTCATTTCGTCACAATACTTTATATAAGTAGAAACACATTGTCATTGCTTTGATGGTCATGAAGTATTTTGAAATCCCATCCCAACCCAAAATCGAGACAAGTCCCTAACAGTTTATGTCGGCTTTAGGTCGATTACTATGTTATAAACATGTATAAAGCTTGGCTGAACCAAGGTTCGAACCAAAACCTTGGCCCAAAAACCTTGAACCTCAAAATTCTGAACCTGAACCATTGGCAAATTTTGTTTCGAACCCGAGAGCCGGAGATCCACGAGATTTTTTGGGTTTTCAGCCCTGGTACAGAGTATGGATTTATGAAGTAAACCATGATGTGTGCCGATCACTTGGCTTAAGATCTCCATGAAGCACTTAACGATGCCAGTTTGCATTCACTATTGATTTGTTTACCTGGTTTGCCGTGTGTTGCTAGGTTGGGTTTGCTTATAAAACGTATTCAAAGTTTACTGGCTTGCGAAGATTTTGAGTGCTGTTTTGCGAATAACACTGCCTTAAATGTGTCTCAACTGTTTGTTTTTCCTTCAGCGTCGAAATACACAATTAGTTTAATGTCTGTTTAGGAAGGACACAAAAATCTTAACAGAGCCCAGCCTATGACACATAAAAATGTCGAGCAAAAGCTGCGTTAGCTATTCATCAAAAAATCTCACAAAATAAAAAAAAGCACAATGTCAAATGCCCAAGCGGAAAAGTCGGTCAAGTTCGACTGTAATATACTCTGTACCAACGAAAGCGAATGCTCAGTGTGCTTTCACCTGTTATTGCATCAGAAAACATAACTTGATTTTCTTGCATTCGATCCTTATCATTGATTACTATTTGTGTTTAGAAGGTATGAACCAGCTATCTTTAAAACGGTGGAAGACATTATCCAATTTTTTTCTAAATAAAATAAACTTGATCTGCCTGCAGACATAAGAAGCATATGTCCCATACATGTCAAACCTCTATCTCTTACCATCTCTGATATCTGTGCGTTCATACGGACAGACTGACGGACGGACGGACAGACGGACATGACTCGGCTGTTGATGCGGATCAAGAATATATGGGCAATTCTCCAGAAAGTATGTTTTTTCGCATATTTGTGTAGGGAATCTATTAAATTAAACTAATATAAGCTTATTTTACGTTTACTTATAACACATTTTGAAATATTTCAATGCAAAGTAGACCAAGTGCGTAAGTTCGGCTTTGAGCATTTCTAATGCACGTTTTGTTTTGATTCATTTTCTTAAAGAGAGTCATTATGCATTGATATTCGCTCTTCTAAATCTCTATTTATATTCAAAGAATATAAAAAATATGTGAAAGAAACAATTATCAGCTTATTCGTTTTTACCAATGTAGCGTGCGACAGTGAAAAAGAATACTTTTCATCAGTGCATCCAAGGTTTTGGTGCAATGAGCATCAAATATCGTGTCCAAACGTATATTTTGACACTAAAGTAAATAAAAAAAATGTTGGTTTAATATAAGCAGCTTTTCGAGTTTAAAACGTTTTTAAAGTTTGTCGCGTGCGACATGGTAAGTCAAAAATTTTTAAATCGTTTTTTTGTTTTTTTTTAAAATCAATCTTTTTTATGTGTTACTTTTAATGTAGATGAATGCAGGAAACGAAAAAAACAAATCCCACTGCAAACGGTGGAGGGAAAATATAAAGAAAGATGAAACAAAATTATAAATTTAAAAACAAGGAGAGAATGCGGAATGCTAGACAGACTGCTCGCACACTGGCTGAAGGTAATGAAAAAGTAATTGAGGAAAATCGCAAATATAATCGCATACGACAACGGGAGAGGCGCCAAAAACTCTTCGACATGTCACTCTCACGCCAAAAAGAAAAAGCGCCTTACAAATGTAAACAAACCTTGGCAAAAGCGGTCAAAAAAGTGGAGAGAGCGATGCCCAAAGATTTTGATAAAAAACTTAAAGTTTTGGAAGTTCTGACAAAAAAATATAACAGAATTGAAGAAAATAAAAACACAAACGAATCCAGCAGAACAATATCAGAAAGGCTAGTTAACGCGATCAAAGAATTTTATGAAAATGATGATGTTAGTGTGCAAGCTGCAGGTAAGAAAGACACCATAATAATTAAGGGCAAATTAGTCGCTAAGCGTTTTATGATAATGACGGTGTCCGAAACCTATGAGCTATTCAAGAAATATTTTCCAAGCGAGGAGGTAGGTTTATCCACTTTTTTTAAAATGCGACCTCGCCATGTACAGTTGGCAAATAAAATGCCGCACAATATGTGTGTTCTTTTGCAAAGTTGCTCGAAAGTGATTCCATCTTTTCCCAAGGATTTTGAGACATTTCTGAAAGAAGTTTGCTGCGATATTCAGAATGAATATAGCATGACAAGAAATTGTAAGAAATGTTTAACAGAAGTTAAAGATGATTTAATTCCTCTTGCATATTTGGCAAATATGGAAGAGGAAGTAAACTGGCAACAATGGCGTAAAATTGAAAACCACATAGTTCTCACAAATACAACTTCAACTATATCTGATTTAGTATTTGAAGTATCCTTCTTCAAATTGATTTTGCGGAGAACTATCGGTTGACACACCAAAACGAGATTCAAAGTGCTCACTTTAGCTACCACCAGGTAACAATTTTTACCTGCGTAGCTTGGTTTGCTGGTGCTTCACAGTCGCTTGCAGTTATTAGTGACAAGCTCACGCATAATAAACACGACGTATATATTTTTGTCATAAACCTTATAATTGAAATTAAAAAAATTTTTGGTAATTTTTCCAAAGTATTTATATTTTCTGATGGCAGCTGCGCCCAATTTAAAAATAAATATATTTTGACCAGCTTGGCCGATATTTTGAAACAAATTGGATGTCAAAATATTGAATGGAATTTTTTGCCAGTTCTCACGGAAAAGGAGCTGTTGACGGAGTTGGAGCCGTAATTAAAAGGAAAGTCTGGCAAATAACAAAATCAAAAAATGTGGTGTTACCTGATGCACTTGCGTTTTATCAGTGTGCAGAAAACAACATAAAGGGAGTTAAAATTTATTTTATGCCATCTGCACAAATTGAAAGTTTGTCAATTTATTATAAGTTAGATGAAAAATGGAATGATGTACAAAGCATACCTGGTATAAGCCAGATGCATTGGTTTGGTTGCAATGGCCAACAAACGCAATCTGGTAGGACAGCATATTCATTTAAAAAAATGGTTTATTGACGTTAATGAAATAATTAACGTTATTTAGTTAAGTTTATCATATAAGATGAATATATTTGTTTTTGTTTTACTTTGTTGAATATATTTTGTTAAGTTTAAAATTAATGTAAGAAATACAAAAAATATTGAATATATAAAAAATAATTTAAATACATGTTATGCACTTCTAATAACTTAAAAAGAACAAAAACAACATAAAAATTATGATGGAAGAAAATGTCGCGTGCGACATGTAGCGTGCGACAGTGATTCAAATTCAATTTAAAAAAAAATACTTAATATTTTTAAGTCAAACGATATGCATTATTAAGAACAATCAATACATAACATTTTAAAATTAATTGCATTACAATTTTCCATCATGTTTCGCTGAAATCAGTGCTTGAGCTAGTTTTCGAAAAAGTGACTTCTGTCTGTGTCGCGTGCGAATGCCTTACATTTTTGTGATTATCTTGAAAATGAACAAATGCCCAAAATCGATCTTAACACAGATTATTGTGCTAACCAAGAGCTATAAAATTCGCATTTAAAAAAAATAAGAAAAAATCTAGGCACATGTTTTTTTTTCAGTTTGATTGCGCACAAATGTCGCATTCGACATCAGAGAATTGCCCATATATACTTTATAGGGTCGGAGATGATTCCTTCTCGATGTTACATACTTTTGCACAAACTTATAATGCTCTATGTACCTACGGTACAGAGTATAAAAATGTAGGAGATATTCAATATACTTTTTTATTGCGGGGACCGAAGGGGGCCTGCCCAAAATTTGAAACAAACTTTATCTGCATGCAGACAATACCAGTCTACATTTTAAATTTGGTGGCTCTAACTCTTCCAGTCTCTGAGATCTAGGGGTTCATACAGTCAGATGGACGGACGGACAGACGGACATGGCTATATCGACTCTGCAATTGATGCTGATCAAGAATATATATACTTTATGGGGTCGGAGATGCTTCCTTCTGCCTGTTACATAAATTTGCACGACTTTCCTCTTCGAGTATAAAAACAATGTTTCAGGTGAGCCAAACAATGGCCGAAAAGGAAATGTCTTAAGTAAATGTTTATATATGTGTGTGAGCCTATGGAAATAAAGCAACGGCCAAACAAACAGCCTACAAGTTTGTTCACACAAGCACTTTACGACTACATTGTTTAAGCGCCGCGCACAACGAAAAGCCGCACAACAAGCAAATGCGCCCTTTGACATTTGTATGTACACAATTGCCACAGCCCCGGTTGTTGGAGGCTGAGTATACTATATACGGCCTTGGGTGCCACACACACACATTCCAGATTGACTGGCAGCAGAAGCACACCTACCTAACTACCGCGCATCTCGGCAATCAAACAACATGGACGCTCCACACCAAGTTGTAATCAAGATTGTTGGTTGAGGACGATGCACATTAGACTAGCCCTTATTTATACTTTTTTGCACTTTTTTTGCATTGCACGTTGGTCGGAAAAGCCCATTTTTTGCCATTAAGTGCAAAAAAAATTAATTTTCTTTGGGCTGATTTCCAGAACCAATAAAAATTTATGTCACGAAATTGCAAATTATTTATTTAGTAGGGTCACAAAGTCATAAAAAATACCTGAAATAACTGCGAGATAGTAGGGTCACACTAATTTGCCGGCCGCTTGTATTCAAAATGCAATTATTGCACTTCCGTGTTGGCAGTGTGTTCGAGAAGCATCTCCAGATAATTGTGAAAAAAACTTTAAATTGTGGAAAAAGTAGTGAAAACTCAATTTCATTTAAACCCTGAGGAAGGGAAATTAATTTTCGATTTTATTTTAAAGACGATCGTTTTTCCTACCGTGGAAAGGGCAGGTGAGTCTTCGACAGGCTGGTGAAGCCAGCCATCATGGCTGACACCGACGCGTCGGCGCCAGGTCAAAAAACAAACAAAACAAACCTAAAAAGACTTGCGCAAGAGGATTTTCTCCTTTTTGATGAAAGTAATGAACCTAAAGAGCTAAATATTAAAAAGAAAAAAATCTACAAATCGGGTAAAAAAAACTCACTTGCTCAAAATAAAAAAAAGCACATGCCAAGGGATCAACTGAGAGTTCCTCGGAAGGCAGCGATATGGAGGAAAGTTCTGGTCAAGAGGGATGGAGAAGTGATGCAGCCTCTGAAATAGAAATGGAGGAGGTGAAGACAAGAGTCTTGCCTGCCAAAAAAAATGGCTGACATACAAGTGAGAGAGGGAGAAAATGTAACAGCAAAGGGAAATGAAAAAAATGAAACGGTAGTCAAAGAGAAGGAAAAAAACACTGAGAAAAATAAATTGTCTGATGGAATAGTCGAGAAGCAACTAGGTATCAATGAAGCACTCGGGGAAAAAAACGCTCTAAATAACAAGAAAAAGGAAATAAATTTATACGACATAACACAAGAAGGAGAAGCCTGTGTTCTTTTTGACACAAAAGAAAGCGATTTATGCGAAAATAAAAATGTTACTGAAACCTTTGGAGTTATCAAAGGGATACCCACAAAGTACCAAGATGATGATCTGAAATACAACATTGAATCAAGCATTGAAGTGAAATCCTTGGAACGCATTATGAGAAAGGTCAAAGTTCAAGAAGCTGGAAAAGAAATAAGATTTTCGTTAGAACCAACAGAATCAGTCAAGATTGGGCTACGCGAATCAATTGTCCTTTTTGGTGTTTGTGGACTCAAAGTCTCACACTATATACCATATGTGAAACAATGTTTCAACTGTGGCAGGTTGGGCCATACAACTGTGAGGTGCAAATCAAAGAAAAGGTGCCGTAACTGCGGTAGAAATGAGTGTGAAAATTGTCAGACGAAAAAATGCATCCTAAGTAATAGTGTTGATCACTATTCATGGAACAAATATGAATGCCCCATTTGGGCTAAAGAGATGGACATAATCAAAATAATGACAATTCAAAAATTAGCCAGGAAGGAAGTAGTTAACAAGTACTCAATAAACAGGGAGCACAACAACTATCACAAATACGAGGAAAATTTTCCTAGTCTGACAAAGGAAAACAGACCTATAACAATCAGAAACTGCCAGGTTAATAGTACTATAAATAAACACTCATACAGCAGTCGGGTAATTAACCGACCCACTATACCCAAACAAATACCTCACTTTAGGCTTGAGTCATACACAAATGACACAAGTGAGTGGGAATATCAATTCCCCACAAAGGATGGTGACCGCACTGCCATCATCATCCAAGAACTAATCAAAGCAATCATGCCTCTAGCAAGAGACAATCAAGAAATTCTTGACGCTATTGAAATGATTAGATCTAAATTCAAAAACCGAAACAGAAGAATAAAAATAAATCCCCCCCCTAAACAATGAACCGAATTTCGGCACTCTTACAAGGAATGCACATTAAGTTTTATCAACATAATGTGTATGTAGTCTTTAAGAGCCATCAAAAATGACATAGAATTCACTCTAATTAACGAAAACATAGACGTGGCAGTTCTCTCCGAAATTTTTTCTCACAATGAGGACAAAGATAGCCAATTTCAACATAATAGAGAAGCATAGAAATGACAATTATGGTGGCGTAGCCATTGCGTTTAAAAAAGGAATTAAATTCCAAAGAATCCAATACAGAAGCGAAAGAGACATCATTATTGCCAAAACCACCAATCTAAACCCCAACATAACTGTTGTCTCGGTTTACTTTGAACCGGCTCTGTCAACAGAGTTGTTTAAAAGGGAAATATATACGTTATATGCCTTTTTGGAAGATCTGAATGATGTATACATCATTGGAGATTTCAATGCCAAAAACTCACACTTTGGAGATACCACAACATATGCAAAAGGTCGATTCATTCGTGAATTTATTAGCGAAGCTGGCGTTCAATGTTTAAACACTGGAGAGTTCACCTATAGAAGAAACATAGATGCTGAACAAAGGTCAGTTCTGGACTTAGCTTTCACGAACTCAAACCTTAGTTCATCATGGCCTTGCAAGCCATATTTTATAGGCGGCAGCCATCACCATCCAATTGAAATTGAAATAAATGACATTCACGTGATAACCAGAAAGTTCCTAGCTAAAAACAAACTACTGAAAATACTGGGTAAATCCGAGTTCTCAGGCAACATATCATCTCTTACAAAAAATATCAAAAACAGGATTAAGAGTTTAACATATGAAATATCCAGCAACAGAACACCAAAATCCTGGTGGTCTGATGATCTGGAGACTCTTTATAAAGCTTTTAATGAAGCTCAAACCAATGCCTTAAGAGAACCGTCGTTGTTAGCCTACATGAAAGCAGTAGATTTGAAAGTAAAATGGAAAAAAAGCAGTGAGAAAAGCAAAAAGATCCAGTTATAGGGAGAGAATCGAGGAAATCAATCTACAGCCAAATGCAAAATCATCATGGAGGTTTCTCAAAGCCTTGAAAGGGCTCGGCACACAAGAGCAAAGTTCTTTCAACCCATCGTGGAACGCAGAATACTTAGAATTCCTAAACAGCCAAGTACCAATGGAGGCAGGTGATGCTGTTCAATCAGCGAGGCCTAGCGACATTGATTGTATAGAAGATTTTACGTTCGACGACTTAGAAGTCATGTTACAAAACAAAAAGAGCACTGCTGGAGGCTTTGATGGTATCACTTTTGAAATGTTGAGAAATCTAAGCAAGGACACGAAAGTGAACTTGCTAAATGAACTCAACAATGCCATGAAAGACTGTAACATTCCAAATGAATGGCGCATTGTCAAAATTGTACCCATACCAAAGAAAGACAAAGACTTAGATGACTACAAAATTTTAGACCGATATCGTTAATTTCTGTCATGGCAAAAACTCTAAATTCTATGATCAAAACTCGATTAAATAACTGGGTGGACCAGCACAACACCTTACCTTGTAGAACATACGCATACTGGAAAAACAAATCAGCTGCAATATGCATCAACGACATAATAAACACGTGTGAAATGATTTTTTTTTATTTTTTTTTTATTGTTTATTTATGCCAATTCATTATAGTTTTTTTTAACTTCAATAAACCTTAGTATATATATTTACATTGTCTTACTCTAATAGTCCCTAGCGGGCTCTCTAGAATTTAATTATTAATTAAGTCTAAGTAAATCCTTTTCCGACTTTAGTACGATTTTACAGCTTAAAGAGTTGTGATAAGAAATTTGTTTTTGGTAATGAAAAATTGCAAACAAAACATTACTAGTAGTTAATTAAATTTAAGATAAAATATAATTTATTTGAAACAGTACGTCTGAGTAACCTCTACTGTCCATATGTACAAATAATCTTTGTTGATTTCTGTTAATTATTGAATTATAATTAACCCGACCTTAAGCCAGCCAACATCCACTAATTGTTGCTGTTTTCGAGTTGAAGTATTTCGAAAAGGGTTTTAATATCTTTTTCAAAATGTTCATTATTATTTCCGCTAGGGAAATAAGCTGCTATAATATAAAGGATGCTATTATTTGCCATTGGCACTTGTATTATGCTTGTTTCTAATATTTCAAGGGCATTTATTGTGAGTTTGTTAAAAATTTTATATTTAATTGAATCTTTGATAAGTATGGCAGTTCCACCCCCTCTTTTAGCGTTAATTCTATCGTTTCGAATAATGTTGTAGTTTTTAAATCGTAGTTTATGCCTATAATTAAGCTTTGTCTCATTTAAACACAGGATATCAGGCTGGTGCTCATCTAGGAAATTTTGTAAATCTACTCTACTGCTTATTTTTATTAGAGAGTTGACATTGATAGTGATAATTTTGAGTTTTTTAGATATGATTTGATGAGTGCTGTATCTGTTTGAGGTCATAATTAATCTACTAGTGTGACAAATTGATCGATTCTGGCAGCTTGTGCATTAAGTTGTTCCTTAGGGGTCTTAACTTCATGGGTTAGGTTTTGAATTATGTTTTGAACACTTAGAAAGAGTGCTTCAGTTGTATTTGGTAAATTGGTTGGACTTGGTTGCGATATTGCTTGATCAATGTTTGTATTTCCTCTAACTACATTGGCAAAACTTATATTATTATTTACTTGGTTAGGTCTTATCAATATTCGATTTTGGTTGTTTGATGATCTCTTAGCTCTAATCCTATCCTGTAGTCTTTTGTATTTTTCACATCCTTTATAGGATGCTGGATGTCCTGCCTTGTTGCACAGAACGCAGAAAAGCTTATCCTTATTCTCTTCTTTTTCGTCAATTGTCGTGCACTCCTTGGAGGGATGGTTGGATCCGCTTATAACGCATTTTGGGGGAAAGGTAGCAGTTTGCAGCGCTATGAAAGAAAGCCTGGCAATTTCTGCATTGGGGTATCTCGGGTCGTCGAAGGGACTCCCATTGTATACAACGGAAGAGTAGGTTATTAATTTTTTTTAGGGCCCCAATGTTACTATTTGCAGTTAACTGGACCAAAACATTGGAAGGGGCTTTGTGTGTTGCACTGAAGCTTTAGTTGTAAACTGTGTGACTTTAATAAATTGAAGTTCTTCGCCATTGTACTTAGACAGCTCCTCAAGTCCAAGTTGAAGGTATTGGCGTTGTTTTAAATTGTATTGGCGTTGAGGCCTTTTAGTATATATGATTTGTTTTTTAGGTAGTTTTGGAGTATTGGTGTAGAAATTCACTTTAGTTTTTTCAAGGAATAAAGCTTTTATTTTAATGTAAATGTCATGATCATCTGCAAACAGCGTTTGTTTGCTCTCATTATGTACTTTGATTTTAAATTCGTTTATTTTTAGACCTTTGGTTATAAACTCGATAAGCTCATCCGTGCCAATATCAAAAATGATTATAGGCGGAATTTTTTTGTTATTTTGTTTAGTTGGTTGCTTAACCTTGTTGTTGTTATTGTTTAGCTCATGGTTATTTGAGGCATTGGCTGCTGCATTTGTTCGCTTATGTTTGTTGTGTTCTTTTTGTTATGCACATGTTGCTCGAAGCTTTTTAGTATTTCGTTATCACATTCCAACTCTTTGTCGTCAAGAAGAGCATAATAGTTGTTTCTTAGAGCTTTAGACATTGGAGAGTCTACGGCACTCATGTTTGTTCGTTTTCTTATAAGTTCACTGTTTGCTTGTTGATTTTTGGAATTGATAATTGATTTAACAAATATGTCTTGAGCATGATGCTCGTTTGTTGGTGGAGGGAAGCCCTCAATGATGATTAGGTTTAGAATTCTTGATTGCGAGAATGGTCGAATGACTTTATAAGTGAGTTTAGTGCACGCACAGGTTATCAAAGTTTATGTTCTCCGTAACACGTCTTGCTTGCATCACAGTCAAACATTGACTCCCCGTGTGAAATGCTAAAAGAGGCTAAGAAAGTAGATGTCATGGTCAGTCTTGACCTAAACAATGCTTATAATTGCGTAAATCTAATCTTCCTAAAACAAATCATGAGATGGTAAAAAATTCCCGAAGTATACATCATTTGGATATATAACCTCTTTAGAAGAAGAATACTCCGATTGGGTGAAACTACAAGGGAAGTTAGAGGAGGAATACCCCAGGGTAGTGTACTTTCACCTATTTTGTTCAACATCTACACCAAAAGACTGCACCAAATTGCAAACCATGAAACAAAAGTATTCCAATTTGCAGATGACTTCATAATAATGTCCAGCTCAGGAGACTTCTCAAAAGCCTGTCAAAATCTGTAAAACAAAATTGAGGATTTCAATATGCTTTGAAAAGACTTAGGTATGAGTTTCAATCCCAGCAAAATGGCAGCTCTGTCCATGAGTGTAAGCAAACGAAGACTGCTAATCCTAGCAATAGAAAACCAGATTATAGAACAAAAACAAGAACTCAAATTTCTAGGAAGGATTATTTCATCTAATAACTCTCAAAAACCCCAAAACTATATGAAAAATAAAGACAGAAAGTAAAAATGGAATGAGATTATTAAACATGGCGACAACGGTTAAGGCAGGTCTGAAACCTAAGGTGGCAGTAAATGTGTTCAAAAGCGTTATAAGATCTAAACAAGAGTATGCGTTAACGACATTCGCTAACCTGAAAATGGGAAGCAAAAAAGACCTACAAATAATTCAGGCCAAGGCTCTAAGGAGATGTATAGGGGTCAACCCTTACACTCCTAAACACATAGTTTTCGCTCTGGCAGGAGTTCTACCTCCAGAATTCAGAGCGAAACTTCTCACAGCGAAAGAAATTCTAAATATCAAACGGACGAATCCTTCGCTGTATATTGATATCAACTGCACAAATGTTAAAACAAGCTACTCTGAAGTGTTCAGAGAATTTAAAGACATTTTTGATACAACAGGAGTTGTGGCAAATGTCTCAGCTTGCACAAAAATACTTGTAAATAATAAGATCCTAAGAAACAAAAAGACTGAGATAGCAAACGAAGAAATCAATGCAAGATACAGAGAACTGATCTCTAATTATAAGGTACAAAAATTTGTGATTACACTGCTCGACAGCATTTTTCCCCAATTCACCAAACCAACTTTTTCTAAAGTATTTTGGCCCGCTGAGCACGAAAATCGACATGAAAAAAAATCTGTCGAATCGTTATCGAGATATTATCGATAAACTGTTTTTTCGATTTTTTCAAAAGTTGCCTACACTTAAACTCTCATAACTTTTTTGTTTCTACACCTATTGAAAAGTTTTAAGGCAATTAAGAAAGAAGAAACCTGACGGAAAGTTTCGTTTTCAGACAAAAATGTGATAGGATGACGGATTTCAGAGCTATAGGCCCAAATGTAGAAAAAAAAACCTTAATTTTTTCAAAATTTAAAAACTTATCGAAATTAAAGTGCTTAAAAATGCAAACTGATAAACAAAATTAATTAATAATTAATTAATTAATAAATTAATTAATTCGAAAATAAAGTATTTTATTAACTTTAAGAAAAGCCTTCACACACAAAAATCGGACATGAAATGGTTTTTTCAAAAATTTTTTGGTGAATAGGGGCAGACTCACAAGTTTCATCACTAACTCAGCATTTTCACAAACCAAGTGGAATTCATTTAGATCTTTAATTTAAATCTCACATAAAACTTATTACGGCTCTTTACACTTATGCGTGACTTAATTTGTTACAAAACTGTCAATTTCCTTCAGAAATCGCTGTGGCTGTATTTTTTTTTTACTTTGAGTGAGTATGGGCCCAAACGTAAAATAATAAAACATTTTTTTTTTGCAAAACTAAGTAGTTTTATTCTAAGCACTTTCAAAATAAACACCACCACTTCTGCGGTTGTATGCCTTTCTTTGAGTCTCTCGAATGAGGCCCCAACAATAATCAGCCATCATACTAATTCCCCAGTTGCCTTGGTATCGGTGCTCAATTGACATCATTTCCTGGTGAAACCTTTCTCCTTGTTCATCGCTTTCGGCCCCCAAATTTTCAGGGAAGGCGTCAAGGTGCGAGTTTAAAAAGTGCATTTTCAAGGACATTGTGGAACCTGTTGAAAAGGAAACATCTTTGAATTAATCTCCAGGAAGGACAAGGATAATTCCTCGGCCAGGTTCTTATTACCTGAACCCCAGATATACTTACCAATTTTTTCGAACGTCTTTAAAAGATTTTGCACCAGTTTGTGATAGTTGGAGCTCTTGTTGTTGCCTAAAAAGCATAGCTCGCAAATAACAATTGAGCGTTTTGCGTCGTCTTCAAATAAGTCTCTTTTCTGAGTATTTGCGAAAAAAACTCGCGAGCAACGGCTTCATCGGCTGTTCGCTTAGCTCGCTCTCGCTCGGACTACAATCGTTTTTTTCTTTTCTCTTTTGTTACACTTAGAGTGCGAGTATTTGCTTGAGTGAAATGAAGCAAAACGTTGTTAAGCGAGTGATGCATATTAATTTAACTTAACTTAAACAGCCACATTTGACTGCGATTGCACAGGTTGTACTGGCTACACCGGCAACCCAGGTTTCCGTGGAGCGCGCATTTTCAGCCCTACATTTTATATTAAGTGAACGTCGAAGTTCTATAAGCGCAGACAATTTAAATTCATTATTACTAATTAAGCTTAACCATAAGTAAAAATTAAATAAATATTCTTTATAAAAAATATTCCTTTTTTTGTCAACAGAGCAAATTAATGTGAAGAGTGTTTCAAAGAGTTTTTGCTGTAACTTATTCTGTCATTTACTCACTTACTGAGTCTCAACTCGCGAACGACAATTTTATTGATTCCGAGAAGAGAATCGTTTAAAGAGATCAACACAAAAAACTCAACAACAACACTCAAGCGAAAGCCGATGCAAAATAGAAAAATAGACTCTTGCTCCGAGTGAGAGCGAATTTTTTGAGCATTTTCGCTTCTGCTCTGATATTGCGCATAAAGAAAAAAACGCTCAATTGTTATTTGCGAGCTATGCTAAAAAGCCTTTCACGACATCCTTAAATGAGTTCCATGCTTTTTTTTCGTTTGTTGTCAAACAATTTTCAAATTTTGCGTCCTCGAAAATTTTTCTAATTTGCGGACCTACGAATGTACCGCTCATTATTTTGGCTTCGGACAAGCGTGGAAAAAGTAAGCGTAAATGTTGCATTGCGCTATCGTTTGTTTTTATTGAATCAACAATTTTTTTCATTATCCCCAACTTAATGTGAAGTGGCGGCAGAATAATGTTTTCTTTCTTCACAAGAGATTTGTTGACAACGCTTACTTCTCCTATTTTATCAGCTTGTCTTTTCGGCCAGGACTTGTGCTTAAAATGATTCACTTTGGCGCGACTGTCCCATTCACACAAAAAGCAGCAATGTTTAAGATAAGCAGCTTTTAAACCTGTTAAAATTCCAATCACTTTTAAGTCCGCCACTACTTTCCATTCGTGTTGCTCGTAGCCAATAAATTTCAAAAGTTCAACCAGACTCGCATAATTCTCCTTGGTGTTAACAGCGTATCCTATTGGAATGGAGGGCTTTCTTCCACCTTTATGAAGCCATACCGCCTTTATGTTGTATTTACTTCCGTCAATGAACAAGCGCCATTCGTTCTTTATATAATTATTATTTAAGGCACTTAAAAGTCCAGGTACATCATGGCAATAAATAAATTCTTTAGCCTTGGAAAAATACTTCTTCAGCACGTTGTTACGTTTTCTATAAAAAGATATGCTTACTTCTTTGGAAAGAAAGCCGAAGTCCTTCATTCGGGATGCATGTAGCTCAGCGTCTATCTTCGACAACTTTAAATCGCGGACCCAGTCGTTCAACTCTGCTTGATTAATAAGGTGTGGCTTTTTTTCCAAAGCAGTGAATTCTTCTTCGCTTAATATATCGCTTTCGATCTTACGGCGCTTTATGGAGCTTGGGGGACATATTGGAGCTGCGCAGTTCTTTGAACGAATCGCTGGTTTGGTTACGGAAGAAGCATCTGCATATTCAACACAATGCTTTTTCCCACGGGTTTTGGTTCCAGAAATCTTGGTAAGGCAAACGTAACAATCCTTCTCGTGGTCCACTGGTTCCCTCCAAATCATTAGAGTTTCAAATGAAAAGTTTTAAATTTTTCCTGAAGACCACTTTTGCAAAACTCTACGGCATCTTGAGCATAATACTTGTGGAACCCAATGAGCACCTTCATTTTTTATTGCCAGTCCGAAGTAATTAGAATACGTTTTTTAAGCGACTCCGTAATGCTATCTCCTCCACTAGAGCCAACATACAGCCCGCAAACATAGCAAAACAAGTTAACACTCTTGTTGCATATAAATTTGGGCATTTTTCTCTGGACTTTATTTACTTAACTTTCTTAAGCTTCACCATCGATTACTTATCGATATCGAAAACTGGTTTTACACTGAGTCAATGTGCGTCACAATTCTGCGTCACACAAGCTGGTTTTACACTGAGTCACGGTGCGTTACATTTATGAGTCACATCTTCATGTGAACGTCAAATTTAGTCAGGCGTAAGTGTAAAGAGCCGTAATAAGTTTTATGTGAGATTTAAATTAAAGATCTAAATGAATTCCACTTGGTTTGTGAAAATGCTGAGTTAGTGATGAAACTTGTGAGTCTGCCCCTTTTCACCAAAAAATTTTTGAAAAAACCCTTTCATGTCCGATTTTTGTGTATGAAGGCTTTTCTTAAAATTAATAAAATACTTTATTTTCGAATTTAAAAAAAAACATTAATTTTGTTTATCAGTTTGCATTTTTAAGCACTTTAATTTGGATAATTTTTTAAATTTTGAAAAAATTAAGATGTTTGTTTCTACATTTGGGCCTATAGCTCTGAAAGCCGTCATCCTATCACATTTTTCTGAAATCGATTACTCTCCAATATTTGACGTAATTCTTTGGTGTTAGTGTTATTCCATTTATCTTTGGTGGAATCCATGGCGGTACCTTGTATCTCTTGGTAAAGAGAATGAGGTCCGTCTTCTCCGCATTAATACTAAGTCCGGCTTCTGTGGCCCATTTTAGTATCTCTTTGAGTGTAGAGTCCATGATTGAGCTGAGAGTCGATGGACATTTTCCGATGATAATTATGCATATGTCGTCGGCATATGCAGTTATCTTGGGTGCTTTCCTGCATTAGATAAATCAAACTACAAATATAAAGTTGAGAAAAAACTAAGTTCGGTGTGTGCCGAACTAATAGCCATCAAAATGGCTGTTTTAGTTGCACACAGGAAAAAATATAAAAATGTTGTTATCTTCAGCGATAGTATGGGTGCTCTATCCATACTAGAGCACAAAAGCACAAATAACTATGTTGCAGCAGAGATACATAGCATAGCTAAGAATGCAAATATTAAGAGACTCGATTTAGTATGGATACCTGGTCACAAAAACTTAGAAATAAACAAAGAGGCTGACGAAATCGCTAAAAGGGCAGTGATGGACGGACAAATTATAAATATCAAACAAAACACGGGGGAGTCCCTAAGAATGATAAAAAAGAGATTGTACTCACTCTGGAATAACCACTACAAAACAAGAAAGAAAGTCGGTCGAGCCCGACTATAACATACTCTGTACCAAGAAAATTTGTCTTTTGATCATAACTCGAAAACCGTTCATCCGATCTTCTTCATTCCTTTCTTCCGATAAGTTATCCTAATAACTAAATATGTCCAGAAGGAACAAGCCATCTATCTTCAAAACTGTGGGAGATATGACGTTTTTTCTAAATTGCGGGGGCGGGAGGGGGCGTAGCCAAAATTGAAAATAAACTTGATCTGCCTGCAGATATAAGAAGCATATGTCCCATACATGTCAAACCTCTATCTCTTACCATCTCTGAGATCTGTGCGTTCATACGGATAGACAGACGGACAGACTGACAGACGGACAGACGGACATGACGGACATGACTCGGCTGTTGATGATGATCAAGAATATATATACTTTATAGGGTCGGAGATGATTCCTTCTCGGTGTTACATACCTTTGCACAAACTTATAATACTCTATGTACCTTCGGTACAGAGTATAAAAAAAAGCGTGGGCGTCGTGGAACACCCGGTACGAGCGAAGCTCTTTACGAGGGATACAAATTATAATACAAGATAAAGAAGTTTCGTTTTTGTATGGTTATATCCGGATGATTTTAATTTAAGTCTAATTTACATTTTAAATAGTAAAACAGTGTTCGCCAGGAAGAGAACTGCTCGTAAGCCAACGGAGTCAAAACAGCTCCAGAGAACAGCAATGTCTCCGCACTAAAGATAAAGATTTATACACTGGTCGATAATAGGGCCAAAACGATGGCCGCAATTACAAATATGATGGCCAATGGGTTCCACAGCATTGACTGACGAAGCGTAAATGTAAAACCTGCTTCATTGCGGCATTTCGAAATACCGTATAGCTATCCTGATACTAGCAGACGCCTGAGCGTCGCTTACTGACGGCTCATCGAAGATAAGAGTATTAGATTTTAGCCTTAACGAAAAACAAGCAATGTTAAATTTCAAATCGGCCAGAAAACATTCATTGTAAGAATAACTTCCATCAAATGAATCAAAAACCTCTGACTGCTTTGGCTGTCAATTGTTGAAGAGTAAACGTTGATAGTGATACAGGTTTTATGATATTTTCCATTAACCAAATAAATTGTTGCTAAAACTCCCATTTTTACCGTTTAATTAAATTGTTTGTAGGCATTTTACAAGTGCTGTGAATTCATGCCTCTGTTTCGGTCCCTGCTTCGGTCACTGTTATGGTCACTGTTATGGTCTCTGTTATGGTCACTGTTATGGTCACTGTTTGGTAACTGTTTTAGCCACTGTTTTTTCACTGCTATCATCACTATCTCGGTCAATTTTTAGGTCACTGTTTTGATCGCTGTTTCGGTCAGTGTTTTGGTCACTGTTTAGGACACTGTTATTGTCACTGTTTGGTCACCGCAGCGGTCAATGATTTGCTCACTGTCCGGTCACTGTTCTGGTAACTGTTATTTTCACTGTCTCTGTGTCTGTTTTGGTCACTGTAATTATCACTGTTTTGTTCGCTGTTTGGCCACTGTTTTTGAGACCTTAAATACACCACCAACACCCACCCGCTCACAACCCACCTGCTGCTATGCCTTTTTTGCATAGACCAAAGCTGCTGACTTTGCATGGGCAAAAGCGTAGTCAAAGAAATCTGTCGCAAAGACAATCGTTTTCTGGATTTGCCCCCCAGTCCGTGAAAGAGCTTCGCTCTAAAAAAGATCTTTTGAGCAAGCAGTCTCTGCAAAATGGTTGGCAAAATACCGAAACTGAACAAACAAAAGCAAATGTGTTTCTCTCCTCTCCCAACCGAACACAACCAGAGAGCGCATTTAAACGTTGCTTCCGTCCCTCTCTATCAATGTGCAGCACGTAACCGTTTTTTTTTCTGACAACTGCAAAGAGAAGACCGGTTGTTGCGAACTCTGCTCACAACCCACATGCTGCTGTCGCTTTCTTGCACAGACTTTCTGGCTTTCGACCTTACAAAATACCTAGATCTGGTGCGAAAATAGTTAAATTGGCAACACTGGTTAGCAGACTCCAGTGTAAGCAGAGACATGATGCAATAATATTAGGTGGTCTCGTCGGCAAAAAGTAGTCCTTTAACAAAGCCAACAATACCAACAACAAGCGAAAACGAGAGCTTAAGTTAAAGTCGGCCCTGCCCGACTTCGAAATACCCGTTACTCAGTTCAATTAGTGTTTTATAACTTCATGCGGCTCGGATAAGTATGCAACATTTTTTTAACTCAGCCATTTATTATCCGATCCTTTTGAAAATTTGTGAGATTGTAGATATTGGTCACATAGACTACACTGCAAAATCTGAGCTCGGTATCTTAAAATCTATGGGAATTATTCAACATTTTTTATTGCGGGGGCGGAAGGGGGCGTGGCCCAAATTTGAAACAAACTTGATCTGCCTGCAGACAATACTAGCTTACATCTAAAATTTGGCTGCTCTAGCTCTTCTAGTGTCTGAGATCTTGGTGTTCATACAGACGGACGGACAGACGGACATGGCTATATCGACTCGGCTGTTGATGCTGATGAAGAATATATATACTGTATGATATCGGAGATGCTTCCTGCTGCCTGTTAAGTACATTTGCACGACTTTAGTATACCCTTTTTACTCCACGAGTAACGGGTATAAAAACGAACGCGTCGGCAGCAGAGAGTGCCAGTGCGGGAGAAAATGAGAGAGCGCATATAATTTGCTGCATGCATGAAAGTTGCATACATACATATACACGCACGCACTGAGTGAGCTCACACACAAACGCTGCTGACTTTGCAAAGTCAAAAGCGTAGCCAAAGAAAAGACAATCGTTTTCTGGATTTACCCCCCAGTCTACCGTCCGTAAAAGAGCTTCGCTCTAAAAATGCAATTATTGAATTTTAGCTCAAACAATAATATAATCACCTCACAGCTTTCCAAGTCGCATGAGATACCACCACAAGCACGGGCGACCTCGTGAACTCTACAACTGCAACTGATTCTTGGCAGATAGTCAAACTAAGAAGTTTATTACAATAAAAATGAATAAACGGGTCGATGTTATTTGCTAATCCATTTATAACTTCTTGTTCTTTCTTGTTGAGACTCTATTGTGCTTCCAATTTGTTCAATGTAGTCCGAAAAAATGTGCTGCTAGTTATTTATTTTCAATTTAGTTTCACCAAGTCGGATGTGCTTGCAATCCACACAATCTATCGATGTGGCAACGCCACGCATATTTATGTTCTCTTCTGGAAATCAAGGAAATAAATGAGACTAAATAAATTGCTCATCAGCTGTTCAAAGCTGTTTTTATACTCTGTACCGTAGGTACACAGAGTATTATAAGTTTGTGCAAAGGTATGTAACACCGGAAAGGAATCATCTCCGACCCTATAAAGTATATATATTCTTGATCATCATCAACAGCCGAGTCATGTCCGTCATGTCCGTCTGTCAGTCTGTCAGTCTGTCCGTCTGTCTATCCGTATGAACGCACAGATCTCAGAGATGGTAAGAGATAGAGGTTTGACATGTATGGGACATATGCTTCTTATGTCTGCAGGCAGATCAAGTTTATTTTCAATTTTGGCCACGCCCCCTCCCGCCCCCGCAATTTAGAAAAAACGTCATATCTACCACAGTTTTGAAGATGGCTGGTTCTTTCTGGACATATTTAGTTAGCAGGATAACTTATCGATCCGCCAAAGGAATGGAGAAGATCGGATGAACGGTTTTCGATTTATGATCAAAAGACTGTTCGCTGCTACTGCAGCATCAAAATTTATGCTGAGCGTATAATTTTCTTGGTACAGAGTATGTTAAAGTCGGGCTTGACCGACTTTCTTTCTTGTTTTTTATATGAAGACCGACATAAAAATTTATTTTCGTGCGTTCTGGAAATCAGCCTTATCGTCTCTAGTATTTTTCAATTCTAAATACCTCGGCCAGTATTGAAATACCTTAAAATATTTGTTTCTGTCATCCCTGTGGCTGCTTCAGGGTTCAAAGACAGCTGTTTCGCAAAAGCTTGTCTGGCGGTGTGTTCGCTAAAAAATCATTGCTTGTGTTTAAAGCTGAGGCATTTGAACAATTCGTATCGTACAGCCTTCATAAACCATGGAAATCAAAGATCAAGGTATTTGAAAAAAGATTGTATAGAAACCTGTATGTGTGCTTTTGTTTTGTAATTGTTTACATCATTGTTGTTGTGGTGTCTTTTTAGTACGACCTAACCTAAAAGTGATTGTGTTTTGTGGAGCAGAACTAGTAAAGTAAGTCCAATCAACTGCAGTTGAAAATGTCAAATTAATCTTCGACATGTACACAATGAGGTGGTTTTAACACATTTTGCGCATATTTGCGCCACTTCAAAATAAATTGAATCATTGCAGACGAAGTCGTTTTTTGCCGTAGAGAAATGCTTGACGTTTGGAAGAAGAACAAGCAGAACAGTGGTGCGCTGTAGCACTAGCATACTTGAATGTGCTTTTAGTTTTAATAAAGAGATTTTAACTGTGTCGTCACAAAAAATTCACAAAAAAGGATATGCATAATTTTCCAAATTATATCAAAAAGGACCAGAAAAATGCAATCGACACATAGGTCGATTTGAAAAAAGCATAAACAATATCTTTTAAGCGAGATAACCATTTTTATTAAAGAAGATATGGTGCAAACTCAGAATAACAACAGTAAAAATAAACTTGGTTGGCCTCGTTTAAAATATTAAGATGGAAAACCGAGCATTAAAAAAAAATGTAGCCGATCTATCGAAAGAGAACGGTGCCTATTCTTCTACAGGCAGCATCAGTTTCTTCAAAAAAGGGTAAGGATAAGGACTTGTCGTTTGTTTTGCAGCAAACATTAAAAACAACAGCTAAAGGACACTCTGGGACTCAGAAAACCGGTTCCTTTGACAGAAAATGAAGCCAGAGCCTTTTTGCTGGACAATTCTTTTACCAAAAGCCAGTATAACTGCTCAAGAAAATTTATTTTGAAAACGAATCATGTTTATTTATTGGTGTTATATAAGACTTTATTTACATTTCGTATGAGATCATTATTTGAAAACATATTTTGAACTAGAATCTAGAATGGTGGCTTTGTATATATTTGGTGAACTTGCAAAATTGGGCACTGGGGGCTACAGGCCAAATCACAATGCAGACCACAAGAAATTGAAATATTTCTAAGGTCACATTTTCTGCGAGCTATAAATTTGATGGTTCGACGGGTCAAGGCCTTTACAAGCAGCTATACAATGAAAATGAGCCTGATAGCCAAGACCAATCGCTATATGTCACTACCGTTATACAATTACTGTTGACAGATAATTATGGAAGGATCATTTGGAAAAATCGGAATCCACAGTCGGTAAGACATTTATTTATTTAGACATTTATTTATTTATTAATAGTCGACAAACAAAGGCTGCCAACAAATTTGTAAACACGTTATAAAAAGGCTTATTTACTAAGGAGGCATAAAAAAGAAAGCCTAACAAAATTACAAAATAAACTAATAACGACTCCGACTAGGTGGGGGATTTTTATTTGCCGGTCCGGCCAGCTATGCCCCGATTCACAGCCTGTTGTGGTCAGAGTCGATATTAGAGCTAACAAAACCATTTAACAAATATACAGGCCTGTTCAGTTTTTCACTTACATTAAATTATCTCTATTTCGACTTGGCTACCTGTTCTGGTTTTCATAATATGATAGAATTACTCGATTTGAATTCCCATTGCTTGGAGCATGTGAAATCAGATCAGAAGTTCGTCATTTTCATTAAGTGCTATTAAAATAAAGCGAGATATTAAACAGCTATATTAAGCTATTGCAGAGTTTGTATTTTGATTGTTTCATCCAACTGATTAAGTTCAGCGAGTTGTTAAAAGAAAAACAATTTGGAAATGAAACAGTCAAATTGCAAGTCGAATACCAGAGCAGCCAACACAAAATCGTTCGAATTTAATTTCATTTGAAGTTTAATAAATTATGTGAAGCCCGGAACAGGCCTGAAGAGATGTGAAGAGGTAAGAAAAAAGAATAAGAAAATGCAGGCTTACAAATACATAGAGTAATAAAGGCATAAAACTATAATTAAAGATAAAATGGAAGAGAGACCAAAAATAGAAAATTACATATTTAAAATATATTAAAATAAAACTAAAAAGATAACCGAAAAATCTCTGACCCGGTGGTGGAAGATTTATTAGCCAGTCCGGCAAGCTATGCCCCTATTCACAGGAGTGGGAGTGGTCAGAGATTTTCACGGAGATAAGTGTAAAGGGACGTTTTTGAGGAGAAGAGAGAGAGATCTGTTGAGAGGAGGTGATAAAGATCGATGTAGTCTTGACATAAAACACGAAATCGATTATGCTGGGCATAATCAGTTGTGCATCTAGACAAGATTAAAGGAAAGAAGTTTCTGGTTGGCCTAGAAGGAACAGAGAAGTTAAGGCGACGTAAGAGTTCAGAAGAATCTACATCACCGATAATTAACTTGTGAAGAAATGAAACACCTAAGACTGTTCAACGGAGAGCTAGCGAAGGAAGGTCTATAAGCAAGAGTCTTCTGGAGTACGATGGCAAACGGAGGTTAGGGTCCCAATTTAGGCCACGAAGGGCAAAAAGCAAAAATTGTTTCTGAATTGATTCAATACGATCAACTTGCTTTTTATACTGCAGACACCATCAGATGAACAGTATTCTAGCACGGGACGGACTAAAGCAGTATAAAGGAGTTTAGTGGTGTAGGGATCATTAAACTCCTTTGACCAACGTTTAATGAATCCAAGTACACCATTCGCTTTGTTAACTATAGTGGAGATATGGTGATTAAAACTCAATTTGGGGTCAAACAGAATTCCAAGATCAACGACAGACGAAATACGTTGCAACGGTTCATTACCAATCGTATAGGAAACCAGAAATGGTTTGCATCGATGGAAAGTCATAAACATGCACTTGGAGCAATTCAGGTGCAAATGATTTACCAAGCACCAAGACTGCAAGGAGTTAAGATCATCTTGCAATCCATTAAAATGAATCGGGTTGTTGAAAAATAAAATAAGTTTAACGTCATCGGCATACATGAGTATCCGAGAATATGATAATATTGTAGAGAGATCGTTAATAAATAGAGTGAAGAACAGAGGACCCAGGTGGCTACCTTGAGGTACACCAGAGGTTACAGTCACAGGTTTTTTAAGTGTTAGAACGAAGCAGAACTTTTTGAGTTCTATCTTTTAGATAGGATGAAGCCAAAAGCAGAAAAAAGGAGGGAAATCCTAGACGATCGAGCTTAAAGAGGAGAAGATCATGGTTGACATAGTCAAAGGCTTTGCTAAAGTCGGTGTAAATGACATCAGTTTGCCTTTTCACAAGGAATCCATCATTAACTAACGAAGTAAATTCGAGCAAATTGGTCGTTGTTGACCGACGCTTTATGAAACCATGCTGGACAGGTGACAAAATAGATCTACAATAATGCTGCAATGTGGAGGTTATAATTTCTTCAAACCATTTCGGAATGGCGGAAAGCTTAGCAATGCCTCTGTAATTTGAAATATCCGACTTCCCACCCTTTTTATGGAGAGGAATAATGTAGGATTCTTTCCAAAGAGATGGGAAGACAGACGACTTGAGTGATAGATTGAAAAGCTTTAGCAAAGGTTGGCATAAAGAACTAGAACACTCTTTGAGCACACAGCTAGGAATGTTGTCAGGCCCGGGAGAAAATGAGGATTTTAGTGATTTTAAAAATGAAAGAAGAGAAGTTTCGGAAATTTCGGGATCACATATAGAGTTGGAAGAAGTAATGTTATAAGGATAAAAAGTGTTCGCATATTGGGCAGAGGAATAAGTTGATTGGAAGAAATCAGTCAACAGCTGTGGAATCATTGCCAGCCTTTTGATTACCCAGAAAAAAAGAGTAAGGTAAAGAATAAGATCTTCAGAGTTCACAAATCTATAGAATTGCTTTGGATCCTGTGCGAATTGAATTTTGCACAGAGCAAGGTAATTGTTATAGCACTCGGAGTTAAAAAGTGTAAAGTTAGATTTTGCTATTGAATATTTAGAAAAATCAATCGCAGAACCAGTACGTTTATATTTTTTAATGCATATAGATTTAATATTTTTCAAATTAGATAATCTAGGACTGTACCAAGGGGGATTTAGTGACGCGGTGGAAGCGACGATTTTAGGAATGCAGATATCTAAGAGAGAATTAATAGACTCGAAGGAAAAGGTAATAGCAAAATCTAAATCAACCGCATTGTACAATGGAGACCAGTCTGTTGCACAAATGAGTTGACTTAGCAAAGTGAAGTTTCCCTTACGGAAGCAACGACGAGGTATATTGGGGATTTTGGAATTTGAAGGGGCTGGTCCAAATACTGAAAGCGACACTTCGAGTGTAGGATGGTAAGAATCTTCGGGTAGTGATAGAGGGGGAGACCTAGAGACACTGGCATTGGTGCTATCAGTGACAAATATAAGATCTAACAATTTATTTAAATTGTTTTGTACATGATTAATTTGAAAAAGAGACATGTCAAGCAGACAATCTAAAAAATCATGTTGTACTGATGGTACAAGGTAAGTCGACCCACTAGGATTTGACCATGTGATGTTAGGCAAGTTAAAATCACCTACAACAACCAGTGTGTCAATGTCCCGTAAGTGGGCTAAAACATCTTTAATGCAGGCTACATGGTGCATATAAATTTCAATATCGGACGAAGGTGGGATATAAGAATAAGTAATAAATAAAAACCAGAAAGAAAGTCGGCCAAGAAAATTGATCTTTTGATCATAACTCGAAAACCGTTCATCCGATCTTCTTCATTTCTTTGGCGGATCGATAAGTTACCCTAATAACTAAATATGTCCAGAAGAACAAACAAGCCATCTATCTTCAAAACTGTGGGTGATATGACGTTTTTTCTAAATTGCGGGGGCTGGAGGGGGCGTGGCCAAAATTGAAAATAAACTTGATCTGCCTGCAGACATAAGAAGCATTTGTCCCATACATGTCAAACCTCTTACCACCTCTGAGATCTGTGCGTTCATACGGACAGACAGATGGACAGACGGACATGGCTATATCGACTCGGCTGTTGATGCTGATCAAGAATATATATACTTTATGGGGTCGGAGATGCTTCCTTCTGGAAGTTACATACTTTTGCACAAACTTATAATACTCTATTTACCTACGGTATAAAAAAACAAAAACACCCACAGAGCGCAGTTCGATAGCGAGCGTTCTTAGCTTTGAGAGCAGAGCAACAACAAAGCTGAGTGGGAGTTAAGCACAAAAACCAAACCTGTGTAAAGAGGGGGAGTTGCTAAGCAAGCAAATCAAAAACACTAACAAAATACACAGCACAGACGCCGCAATAATAAAATTTGCTAAATTAGCAATGTTAAGATGCACAACTGAAAAGAAAAGCACAAACCGATTGTGGGCAATACTAATAAAATTAATTACGTTAGATTTGCGACAAAATTGGCACGTTAAACGACACAAGAAATTATTTGTTGCGGAGCACAAAAAAACACGTCAATTACTCACAAGAGTCTCGCTCTCTCGAAGTACCAACGGTACAGAGTATAAGAACAGAGGAAAGTTAACTTTGGCTCGGCCAAAATTTCTATACCCTTGCATCACGTTTTTAGGCATTTCCGTCTGTCTGTCCGTATGAACGCACAGATCTCAGAGATGGTAAGAGATAGAGGATTGCGATGTATGGGACATATGCTTCTTATGTCTGTAGGCAGATCAAGATTATTTTCCATATTGCCCACGCATCCTTCCGCCCCCGCAATTTGGAAAAAACGTCTGATCTCCCACACAGACATATTTAGCAATCCAGATAACTCATCGATTCGCCAAAGAAAGGGTGAACATCGGATGAACGGTTGTCGAGTTATCATCAAAAGACTGTCCGATGCTGCAGCGCAGTAGCAGCGCTGCTTTCAGGTGCTACTGCAGCATCAAAATTTATGCCTAGCGTATAATTTTGTTGGTACAGAGTATTTAATAGGCGGTCTTGACCGACTTCGACTATGTGGTCGGAGATGCTTCCTTCTATGCGTTACAAACAACTGGAGAATTTAATATACCATCTGCAAAGGTATAATAACAACAGAAAATTTTCAGAAGTGATAAATAGTTTGGGTAAAATTAGAGAAATGTAATAAATAAATTTATTATATGCGTCACTTTTATACCCGTTGGGCAGCAGAGGGTTAAGCACGGCGAAAACACAACCAGCAAAACAGCAAGTAAGACAGGGCATAAGCGGCTATAAGTGCGAGCGAGACAGCAGGCCACGATAGAGCCGTTATGTCCTGAGCTCCGCCTGCTCAATATGCAAATAAATTGCTAACAAAGCTGCGCACAGTCTAGGATCTAGGACTCAAAATGACAAAAAAAATGGTCTGCAAAATCGATAATTTTTGTAATTTGTTAGAAAAACCCCCAATTGTAACGAAAACAATCGCAAAAGATAACAAAAGAAATGTCATTGGCATGATATAAGCTATCAAACACGTGCTATTAAATAGCATGAAAAAAAAATTTGTAGAACTTCTAAGTTCGGCGTAGATGAACTACGTCAAAGTATACAAAAAGAGCGTACATACTCATAGAACAGACTTAAAAAAAACGAGAAAACTAAGCTAACTTCGTTTGTGCCGAAGTTTTTATACCCTTGCATGTGCTCGCTTAAATATTTTCAAAAAATACTTTTTCCCATTATCCGACTGATCGTTCGTATGGGAGCTATATGATATAGTCATTCGATTTGGACAAAAACTTGTAGAATTATGTGAATGCATGAGAAACAAAGAAATACAAAATTGCAGGATGCTACCATTAAAAACAAAAAAGTTTTACTAACTGAGACTGTTTTTTAGACCTATCTTTTGTATGGAGCTATACCACATAGTTGTCCGATTTTAATAAATCTTGGTAGAATTATAAAAAAACATAGAAAGCCTACGATTACAAATTTTGGAGACGTTTCCATTGAAAAGAAAAAAGTTTTTCATACTAAAACTAGTTTTCCGACCGATTGTTCCTCTGGGAGCTATGAGATATAGTCATCAGATCCGGTCGATTCCGACATATTAGTAGTGTGCAGCAAAAAGAGACTCTGTGAAGGCTCTAATTTCAGCTCGATAGCTTTAAAACTGAGAGACTAGTTCGCGTAGAAACAGACAGACAGACGGACAGACGGACGGACGGACAGACGGACAGATGGACTGACAAAGCTCAATCGACTCAGCTCGTCACCCTGATCAAGAATATGTATATTTTATGGGGTCGGAAATGAATCTGTCTATGCGTTACAAACTTCTGGGCAAAATTATAATACCCTATGCAAGGGTATAAATATTGCTAATTTTTTGCCCAAAGGCATCTTTTTTCAACTTAACCTTACTTACCTAAAGTTCACTTAAGTTTGAATTTAAAACTTAACAGATGGAATTATCGCCTTCGATCAATATCATCGATTAATAATCGATTCCAACACTTATTACAGTAGCTGAAACGTTTGCTGAAATAAATCTGCAGTCGTTGATAGACCATACGGTTAAAAGATTACTAGTCGCACAATATGATGTTTTTAGGTCTTACCCGGTTCGGTCTTCATGATGAATTATGCATAATTATTAAATGGGAATGCGAGGTGCTGAGAAAAACCGATATAAACAAAAATTTTCGGAGGAGAATTTGTCAGATGAAAGCTTATTTTCTATTTCAATGTTTCCTCTTCATCTTTTTCGACACCTGGGGCAAAAAAAATTGTTTGGCAAAATCATGCTCCGTTCTCGACCAGATATTGCAGACCAATTAAATTTATTTTTACGAAAGAAACTCTTGAGGTCATTAAAACGGAAGTGGAGCGCATCCAAGATCAAATTTCTGTTTTGAGACCAACTAGTGTCGAGCTTGACGTTTTTACTTTCAAGGTTAAAGCATCTCTCGTTTTATGCATGATTGACGGAAAAGTCTGCAATGCTCTTTCTTCGTACACGTCATCGCAAGCATGCTATTTGTGTGGTGTGGCCTTATCGCATCGTGAAATCGCAAAAAATTTGCTGGCTTTTGGTCTTTCACCTTTACATGCATACATAAGGCTTATGGAATGCTTGCTGCACATTTCGTACAGACTTGAAATAAAACAAGAAAGAAAGTCGGCCAAGCCCGACTATAACATACTCTGTACCAAGAAAATTGAAAATTATACGCTCAGCATAAATTTTGATGCTGCAGTAGCAGCGAACAGTCTTTTGATCATAACTCGAAAACCGTTCATCCGATCTTCTTCATTCCTTTGGCGGATCGATAAGTTATCCTGCTAACTAAATATGTCCAGAAGAAACAACCCATCTATCTTCAAAACTGTGGTAGATATGTATTTTCTAAATTGCGGGGGCGGGAGGGGGCGTGGCCAAAATTGAAAATAAACTTGATCTGCCTGCAGACATAAAAAGCATATGTCCCATACATATTAAACCTCTATCTCTTACCATCTCTGAGATCTGTGCGTTCATACGGACAGACAGACGGACAAACGGACATGACGGACATGACTCGGCTGTTGATGCTGATCCAGAATATATATACTTTATAGGGTCGGAGATGATTCCTTCTCGATGTTACATACTTTTGCACAAACTTATAGTATTCTGTGTACCTACGGTACAGAGTATAACCAGAAAGAAAGTCGGTCAAGCCCGACTATAACATACTCTGTACCAAGAAAATTTGCTCTTTTGATCATAACTCGAAAGCCGTTCATCCGATCTTCTTCATTCCTTTGGCGGATCGATAAGTTATCCTAATAACTAAATACGTCCAGAAGGAACAAGCCATCTATCTTCAAAACTGTGGGAGATATGACGTGTTTTCTAAATTGCGGGGGCGGGAGGGGGCGTGGCCAAAATTGAAAATAAACTTGATCTGCCTGCAGACATAAGAAGCATATGTCCCATACATGTTCAACCTCTATCTCTTGCCATCTCTGAGATCTGTGCGTTCATACGGACAGACAGACAGACAGACGGACGAAGATGCTTCCTTCTGCATGTTACATACTTTTGCACAAACTTATAATACTCTGTGTACCTACGCCACTATGGTCCAGACGGCTACTTTTGTTGGCCAAAACCTCATTTTTAAAAGTTAAAAAAATAACTTACTTTGGATCGGTCTGCATCAGAAATAGAGTGACCATCTAAGTTGCGTACCAGAAATACCCATAAATGGCGCCACTTTCGCGAAATCAGCTGTTAAACATAGCGGTTGTTATTAAACAGCACGTGCACTAACAAAGTGGCAATTTGATTGCAATTTTAATCATTGTAAAGCGTTAAAAAAAACCTCTTTTAAACGAAGTTTTGAGATGAATTCTCATCAGTGGGGTTTGTACTTAGTGTTTTGTAATGCAAATTGTTTGTATGAGTTGTGCTGTCTTCGTAATTATGTGTAAAAGTGGGTCGTTCAACATGTGTCGATTTGTGATGAAAACTAATTTTTGAAAAGGTATATAAAATGATTCCGGCCTATTCCGGCCCTGAGACTTATTGTGCGTCGTAGATTAAATAATTGCCGTTGTATTTCAGTTTTGAAGTTGATCCACTTTTGTCCACATCTCTTGTAATTTGCATTAATAGATCATAACCTCAAATTCAACAATGCGGAGTTGTTTGGCTTGTGGAGTTCAGAGAGGAGCAAAGCAGCCAAGGAAAATGCTGTGCTCGAATTTATGAAAGCGAAACTTTGTGGCGACATTTTAGATGATATGAGTAAAGCTGTTGCAGATGCTTCTTTGAGATTTTGCTACCGTTTGGCGGAAAAATTGAGGATGTGCAGGTCATTTGAAAAGGTCTTCAAGCGAAAGCATGCGGATTGGCTAAATGCACAAACATGTGTAATCGTTCCAAATACGACTTAAAGGTATTAAAGTAGGACGCCCTGCATTAACGTATCCCAAAACGAGAGCGTAAGTCAAAGTTGGCCCAGCACGACTTCAAAATACCCGTTACTCAGCTCAGCTCGGATAAGTATGCAACATTTTTTTAACTCGGCTATATATTATCCGATCCTTTTGAAAATTTGTGAGATTGTAGATATTGGCCACATAGACTACACTGCAAAATCTTAGCTCGATATCTTGTTGTGGGAGTTATTCAATATTTTTTATTGCGGGGGCGGGAGGGGGCGTGGCCAAAATTTGAAACAAACTTGATCTGCCTACAGACAATACTAGCTTACGTATAAAATTTGGTTGCTCTAGCTTTTCTAGTCTCTGAGATCTAGGTGTTCATACAGACGGACGGACGGACAGACGGACATGGCAATATCGACTCGGCTGTTGATGCTGATGAAAAATATATATACTTTATGATATCGGAGATGCTTCCTTCTGCCTGTTACTTACATTTGCACGACTTTAGTATACCCTTTTTACTCTACGAGTAACTGGTATAAAAAGTCGAAGAGCACGAAGAAGGCAAGCTGCAGATCTTGTAGTATCCGAGGGAGGAAATCTTAATTTATTGCTTCAAGGGGCTAGCATGGCCGCCAGAAAACAACACAAACACGATCTCGCATATGTTCTGAAACTGTTATCCTTATGCCCAGAAAAGGCTAAATTAATTCGCAAGGCAGTGCAGAACCCAGTGGAATGGCCGAATCATATTTCACCAAGCGAAGCATTGGCCCTGCTCCTCGACAAAGATCTCAGCAAAGCTCAGTATTGCGCAATAAGGGATCAATCAAAAAGCAAAAATAGCGACATATACCCTTCGTATAACAAAATTGTGGACCAGAAAAAAGAATGCCGACCAATTAACATTCTAATATCAGAGATAAAAGCAGAGGTCTGGCTTGAAAACCTTCTAGCCCACACTGCTGGTTGAATTGTTCGCTTACAAGAAGAAGTTATCTTAAATGTAATGCAAGAACATGGAGTGGACTTCTTGGTTGCAGATTTAACTTTGAGTTATGGTTTTAATGGTAGCAGTGGGCAATCAACTACAATCAAGATTAATTTTGAGGTGAGGCATTTAATATGGACTCCAGCATTTTTGCCACTACAATCACTCCATTAAGGCTAGTAGATTCCTCTAGGAACATACTGTGGAACAACCGCACCCCCAATCTATTAGATTTTGTCGGCCCTTAAGACAAGCCTTTATGAAAGAAACCAAGGAGCGTATAGAAAAAGAAAATTCTGACCTAAAGAATGAGATTGAACAGTTGCAGCGTTTTTCTTCTTGCGGAAACATTCGAAATGTTTTTTTTTTTATAAAATTTTGCTTCTGTAGGCGTGCCACGCCCTTATGTTTAAAGAAATATGTAAAAATAAAATAACTTAATATTTATTTTGTCTTTCCTTATTACTGATAGTTCAAATATGCATTTATAAAAAAAATGGGCGGTGCCACACCCATTTTTTTTTGTAAATCAACTTCCTACTGATCTTATGTATCCAATACAAAAAACCAAATCAAAATATCTTGTTTCGTTCGCGAGTTATTAATTTTGGCCAACAAAAGTAGTCGGCTGGACCATAGTGCTACGTTACAGAGTATAAAAATACAAAATAATTTAGAGTATGGCAGTCGAAATCTCTAATTTTGAATTCCTCCAAGGTGCCAGGCGAAACAGCGCCTTAATTTATGTCAAGGAGGAAGAGCAACTGTATAAATTCAAAACCGCATATACCAAGCAAGGACGTGCAGTTCGCAGATATGTATGCTATGAAGATGGTTGCAATGAGTTTGTGACGTATAGCGCCGATAATGGGGGTATCTGCACCAAGAATACAATTTCTGAACATGAGCATCCTTCACAGGAATCAAGGATTGCAGAATTTAAGCTAGTAAATACGGAGTTTGGAGACGGTTGCATAAAAAACAAAAAAGTTTTTCTCACTAGAACTAGCTTTTCGACCGATCGTTCCTATGGCAGCTATATGTTATAGTCATCCGATCCGGCCGGTTCCGAGAAATGTGCAGAGTATTTGGACAAGTGCAAAGTTTGGTGGCGATTGCTTTAAAACTGACGGAGGAGATAGCATAGAAACAGACGGTCAGCTCGATCGACTCAGCTCGTCATGCTGATCAAGAATATATATACTTTATGTGGTCGGAAATGCTTCCTTCTATGCGTTACAAACATCTGGATAATTTCAATATACCCTCTGCAAGGGTATAAAAATAGTACGTTTCAGGTGACGAAAAAAAGACTGTAGTGGCTGGAAAAAAAAAGAAATTTAAAACAGGTTCAGAAATGAACTGGGAATACTTGTGGATACGCCAAAGCAAAAATCAGGAAACACCAATGATGGGCACATACCCAGAAAATTTTTCAAAGAAGCAGAAATTACATCAGACATAACAGGGATAAATATCGATCTGATCAAAAGGTTTCGAAGAATTCTAACTTCCTTCTAACTTCCTGTCAATATATGGTAGATGCCTTTAACCGTTGTACTTCAGAAACTACCGAGCTTTATTTGAGGTTATATTCCGTGAACTGTTCACCAGGAAAACGTCACGAGTTGACACTAATACGGACTTATTGCACTGGCTTCTCATTTCATCCGACCCATATATAGCTAGCTTACGTTTACCTCCAATAACCAAGCGGGAAGCCATACCTGCAGAAGTAATTGCACTATTATTGGATCAAAATCCCTATGATCAAGACTCTGATTCAGATTAAGCTCTTTTGCTTATGGCCATATGACACGTCACTAATTGAACCTATTAATAATGAATTAACTGCAGCCGGCATTGTATTCTCGTGAGTGTGAGCGAGACAACTATATGGTGACATTAATGTGGATTTAATGCATTAAATTCGACTTATCGATAAATATTCTAGAAAAAATACTGACTTGAATAAAATGCCAAAAAATACTACGATTTCGATAACTATTGAGTGGAAGATTAATGCATAAAATTGTACTTTGAATCTAGTTAATTTGTCACTAATTTGAAATTTTAATAAAAAATATAAACAATAAAAAAAATAAAAATAAATTTTCGGCGACTTGGTTGATGCATCGCGAGCAAGAGGGCTTTACTCATAAATTGTTGCCGGAGATCATGGACGAGGACACGACAATGCACAAAACAGTGCTTCGCATGACCCCCCACCAATTTGGTTTAAACACTGCTTTTGCCATCGTCAAGTTGTCAAATACCACTAGTGGCAGAAGTGTGACCTTTCGCGCTTACGATAGAAATCCTGAACCAAAAACATATATAGCTGTACCGTTCACGCGCATTTAATTAATGAAACAATTAATGACGTGTCATATGGGCTTTAGCAGTTGTGTTTTTTATTTTTTATTTATGTTTTTTTTTTTTTTGTTCGGAACTAGTTCCTTTTGACACGAGATGGAACTTGTTCGTCGGAACCAAATTGTAGCTTATATTCTACTTGACAATTTTGCCAAGTTTCAAGTTGATATCTCTTACACTTTGGCTAATATTAAATTTTGAGTCCTAGATTGGCAAAATCTCACACTGTGCCGCGGTAGGGACCCAGACTCACCAAAATCCCAGAAGCCTGATCCGCAAGCGGCGCGATGATGTTGTGGACCTGGAGTCGTCTCTAATCCGGCCTAGAACGTCCAGCGTTGCGACGACGGTGCGGTCGATGGGTGGGTCTGCGTGGTCCACCTCGTATGGATCTCCGTCCCAAGCCTCAGTGGACATGGAGGTGGACTAGGAAGAGACTACGGAAGCCAGTGAGGAGCCGCCCGTATCGCTGCTTCGGCTGCGAGATGAGGAGAGAGAGGCAGCGGAGGCGTACGTGCGGGCGAAGCCACCCTCACGCGTGGATCCCAACATCATAGCGACCACACGACCGGGAGCCCGTGCTGGATAGGGTGAAGCGGTCGGTGTTCTGGGGCACCCACTGGGAACACCAGGTGGCCTTGGAGTGGTCGTGGCAGGAGGCATTGGTGGTGCCTAGACGAGGCAACAAGGAGAACATCATCATCGAGGAGATGCCGCCCAGCTCGACGCAACGCAGCCCGCCCACTTCGCCATTGGTAACGGGGTACGACAAGTCTCCCCGCTATCGGTAATCTTATTTCTTATTACCTATGACAAATTGGACAGGATAATAGAAAACCAAATAGACATTAAGTTCTGCAGCTATTCAGCTGACTTTCAACTAATTATCAATTTCAAACAAATAAGGGCGCTGCAGTCGAGTGCCTCGACTACAAAATACCCTGTTCATTTGTTTACATTTATTTTTTTTTGAATTTGAATATAACCGGTTTTTGTAACTTTTTTTGTTTTTGTAACGCCACACTATTTTGTCATTTCGGCGGTTTTAGGCCTAACTAACGTCAAGCTCAATTGTTTCGCTTATAGCTCTGGTGTTTTTTGTCCGATCTGATTGTATTTTTCAGAATAGATAGATATTGGGCCTAGCTAGATGTATAAACCACGAGGCTCTAACTTGAAAATTGTGGATCTGACGGTTTTTTAGGTCTAGGATATGTCGGTTTTTTGGCGATAATAGGGGACGGGGGAAATCTTCGAAATCTGAAACAAACTTGATCTGCGTACAGCATAAATCTACCTTCGTGCAAAAATTTGTGGCTCTATCTCTTATAGTCTCTGAGATCGACGCGTTCATACAGACAGACAGACGGATATGGCTATATCGACTCGGCTGTTCAAGAATATATATACTTTATGGGGTCGGAAATGTTTCCTTCTCCCAGTTACATACATTCGCACAACTTCATGATCCCCCTTTTCCCATTTTCAATGGGAACAGGGTATAAAAATTGAAAAATCAGACAAAGAAATTAGATCAAGACCTCCGAGATCGGCATCGGGTGTTGAAGCCACCGAGCGTAGTCCGTGGCAGAGGCCGCAAACGGCCAAGCCATGGCATCCTTAACAAGGTAGCCGCACTTTCTCTCTCGCTCTCTGTGATATTTGCTCAAACGTTAGTTTGTGAACAACAGTTGTAAGCGATGCACCTCCGCGGATGAATACTTTGTGTTCTGCTTTAAGCGAGTACAAACATTAATTAGTCGTTAGATCTCTCTCTCTTTTGTACTCATATAAACATCTGTGAGAGTGGAAGTGCGGCTACCTTGTCAAGTATACCTTGGGCCATGATCATGATGCAACTATACAAGGTGGGGCGTTATGTGTGTGATGCGTACTTTTGCCAAAAGCTTATGCTTCAAGAGCACGCGTAGCACTGAACGCGAAGGTACTTTGCAGAGAACTCACACTGACGGCGCCTTACCTTTATTGTTGCATCATGCCTTGGGCCAAGCATTCCGCACACTATCCAGATTAGTGGGTGTTTTGGAAATTTGTGGAAATGGGAATTGTTCGAAAAACACGTTAAGATGGAATTATAAGTGGGGAACGGAAATTTGAATTTTTAAAAACTGTAAAAGTAAAGGAGAAGTGTAAGGACTTTATTTGAAGTCTCAAAGTGGGTGTCAAGGGTTAAGAATAAGTATATATAAGGGGGGCCGATTTCTTTTTGCTGATGAAATATGTAGCTTGTTATATTTCAAGCTTTTTTTCAAGTTATGTTAAAACTTTTGTACAAAAAATTGGAGATTTCAAAGATGGCAAGAGATAGAGGTTCCTAGGCAGATCAAGTTTGTTTCAAATTTTGCCACGCCCCCTCCCGCCCCCGCAATAAAAAATATTGAATTACTCCCACAGTTTTTAAGATATCGAGCTCAGATTTTGCAGTGTAGTCTATGTGGCCAATATCTACAATCTCACAAATTTTCAAAAGGATCGGATAATAAATGGCTGAGTTAAAAAAATGTTGCATACTTATCCGAGCTGAGCTGAGTAACGGGTATTTCGAAGTCGGGCAGGGCCGACTTTAACTTACGCTCTCGTTTTTTTTATACTCTGTACCGTAGGTACATAGAGTATTATAAGTTTGTGCAAAAGTATGTAACATCCAGAAGGAAGCATCTCCGACCCCATAAAGTATATATATTCTTGATCAGCATCAACAGCCGAGTCGATATAGCCATGTCCGTCTGTCCGTCTGTCTGTCAGTATGAACGCACAGATCTCAGAGATGGTAAGAGATAGAGGTTTGACGTGTATGGGACATATGCTTCTTATGTCTGCAGGCAGATCAAGTTTATTTTTAATTTTGGCCACGCCCCCTCCCGCCCCCGCAATTTAAAAAAAACGTCATATCTCCCACAGTTTTGAAGATAGATGGCTTGTTCCTTCTGGATATATTTAGTTATTAGAATAACTTATCGATCTGCCAAAGGAATGAAGAAGATCGGATGAACGGTTTTCGAGTTATGATCAAAAGACAAAATTTCTTGGTACAGAGTATGTTATAGTCGGGCTTGACCGACTTTCTTTCTTGTTTTTGTTGGAAATGTGTCATTTATTAGCTAGCCTTCTGCTACCATTTTTGGCCGCTTATACTACTGTGAAGTGTTCGGTATTAGCAGTACTTGGCAGTGTCTATTTGGGCTTACCGATAATGTATACGTGTTTTAATGTACGAATTGTAAATTTGGTGTGAATAGTGTTCCGCTAGAGTCGCCGTGAGCGAGATCCTTGGGTAATACCCTTTTTAATCTCCTCCCTTGACGTACACCTTGGATCCAGCGACTTCTTAACAAGTTATTGGCCAATTTGTTGGGGTGGTGTGACTGCTTGTCAGGTATCTGCAGCCTGCTTATTTAAAACGTCTCCAACCATAGGAACTCCAAGGTCCTTTTCAATATCCCTGGTAAGAATATTCGCTTGGACCACTCTAACCTCTGCCAGGTGAGACTTCGCTGCGATTCCATAAATTTGTA